>QEPC01008452.1:3780206-3802827 GCA_003113815.1 Sphenodon punctatus | reverse complement strand
CCCCCCCCCCCAAACTAGGTGCCCCACTTGCAATGAAACACTTATAGCGCTTGGCTCAGACCCCAGCTGGATGGTCCTGAGGTCCCTTCCTTTGGGGATAGGCTGCAGCCATATGTATCTGCCTGGTTGGCCATCATCTCCCAACAAGTGGGTGCTGACGGTTGTAGATGGCTACTCCATCTAGTTTGCTTCCTAGCCAGGCGTTCAGCTAATGTGCACAAAAACCCTGGGGGCAGGTAGCAGCAGCAGTCTTAAAATCAAGCAGTTAATGGCAAAGGACTCATTGAACCAGTCCCATGAGAAATGCGAGATCAAGGATTTAATTTCCCCTATTTTCTAGTACCAAAAAACCTGGAAGTACTCTGACCTATTCTTGATTTGAGGGCACTCAATAAATATGTTTACCATTATAAGTTCCATATCATAACTCTGTCCCAAGTGGTCCTGTTGCTCTGTGAAGGTGGTGTGCTGACTTTCATATTACCATCCATCCGGTACACCGCAAATTCCTGCGTTGCACCATGGAAGGGGCACACTACCAGTTGGTGGTTCTGCCCTTCAGGCTTTCTACTTCCCCTAGGGTCTTTACAAAATGTCTGGTCTCAGTGGCCCTCCACAGGAGGGGCTGCTTTGTTTACTGGTACCTAAATGACTGGCTTTTTAGGGCCAGATCTGCTGAGGGACTGAATGCCTTAATGAGGGAGGTGTTCCTTTTGAACTTAAGGATCCTCATTAATTATGAGAAATCCTCCCTGAACCTGGTCTCTGTTATGAAATTTACTGTGGCTCGCTTGGATGCCATAAGAGTATGAACATTTACCCCGGATGACAGATATCAAGCCATTTGGGATGGTGCTTGGGGGACTTTTCTTGTCCAGGTTACTGGGACTATGAATGCCTACAGCATTCACAACCCCCCATACCTGGTTGAAGCTCCACTCACTACAGTGGTGGCTTGGCCCCTGGTTATTCCAGGACCTGCCTGACCATACTTTTCTGTTGAATGTCAAGTGTTACTTCGAAGCCAACCAACCATAAAACAACCAAGCACGCTGGCTACCTTTTTAGAAGATAATGTCCATCTCCCTGGACTTTTTACTCTTCTACAGGTGGTTCAGTGGTTTAACCAGATTTATTTATTTATTTTTAACAACTTTATACCCTGCCCCTCCTGCAAAAGCAGCTCGAGGCTGCTTACAAATGATAAAACACAAATATAAAAATACACATCTTAAAACTATACAAGGAAACATCAAAAAATATAAAAAGCAAAATCTAAAAAGCAACCAAATCCTTCTGCCCTAATCCTTGAAACCTACCCACCCTTCCCATCTCCCTTGCCAAAGGCCTGATAGAACAGCCAGGCCTTGCAGTGTTGTTTGAAAGAGGAGAGGTCCGGGGCTACCCAGGCCTCTGCTGGGAAGGGAGTTCCGCAACCTTGGTGCAGCCACCAAGAACACCCTCTCCATAATAGCCCCCTGGGGGACCTCTGGAAAGGCACCCCGGGCTGACCTCAGGGGTTGATCGAGGGCCCGGGGAGTGAGGCGGTTGCTAGGCCATGTAGAACTTTAAAGGTAAGCACCAACACCTTGAATCAGGCCTGGAAGATTATAGGCAGCCAGTGCAGAGAACGGAGCACCAGTGTAATATGCTTCTGGCGGCCTGTCCCCGTAAGGAGATCAACTGCTGCATTCTGCACCAGCTGCAGTCTCCGAACCGTCACCATGGGTAGCCCCATGTAGAGCACATTACAATAGTGAAGTCTTGAGGTGATGAATGATGGTGGCCAGGTTGGAGTCTGAGACAAACGGCCGAAGCCGCCGCACCAAATGTAATTGGAGGAACACGCTCCTCTCCACAGCCCCCACCTGGACATCCAGGTGGAGCTGGAAATGGAGGAACACTTCCAGACTGCAAATCTGGGGAACCAGCAGGGGGTGAACCCCATCAATGATTGGGAACGCCAACCCCACCACCTTGCCCACTAGCATCATCTGTCTTGTTGCAACTTGGCTTGTCAGCTCGCCCTCATCCAGTCCCCCACAGCCGTCAGACACTGGGTAAGCACCAAAACTGCTGGGTCTGGGTTGGATGAAAAAAAGAGGTACAGTTGGGTGTTGTCAGCATATTGATGCCGAACACCAAACCATCTCATGACCTCACCCAGCGGCTGTATATACAGTTGTGAAGGAGAGGGGACAGAATGGAACCTTGTAGGACTCCAAATGAGAGGTCACAGGGTGATGAAAAATAATCCCTGTGCACCACTCGCTGAGTTCTTCCGGCCAGGGAGGAGCAGAACCATTCAAGAACAATCCCGCCCACCCCGGCTCAGTCCTGCAAGTGAGTCACCAGCATATCATGGTCAACTGTATCAAAAGCAGCTGACAGATCTAACAGAATCAACAGGGTCTAGCGACCCTGATCCAATTCAGAGCAGAAGTCACTGACCAAAGCCACAAGTGCAGTCTCAGTGCCATAGCCTGGGCAAAAGCCGGACTACGAGTGATCCAGAAGCTTGATGCAGTCAAGTTGCCCCTTAAGCTGCCGAGCTACTACCCGTTCAGTAACTTCCCTAACAAGGGAAGGTTAGAGGGAGTCCGATAGCTGGCAAGGGAGTCTGTCAAGTGATGTGTTTTTTTTAGCAGAGGCCGTACCACTGCCTCTTTAAGGCAGCCCGGCGCTCTGCCCTCCCATAGGGAGGCATTGACCACTCCCACCAGCAACAGCCCCAACATGTTCTGGCTGGCCTTAACCAGCTAGCATGGGTCCAGTTTGCAAAAGGTGACTCTGACCGCCCCAAGGACGTTCTCTGCATCAGTGGATGACACCCACTGAAACTGATCCCACGATTTAACCTCTCTTCTGTTTTCTTACCCTGTTCATTCTGCTTCTATACATTTGTATACTGTTTTTATACTGCTTCCTTGTAGTGCACCGTGGATGTGTTTCCTTTTACCTGGTTTGCTCTTTGTTGCTCTTGGTTTTTCTCCTTAGTCGCTCTTGGTTTTTCTCCTTTCTTCTCAAATATGGCCCTAGGGAAGCTTTTATTTGAGCTTTGATCTATCTTGTTTTCTACACTTGTTTCATGCGTGTTAGCCTGAGGACTGCTATGCCATAAAACCCCTACTCCTATCCTAACCTAACCTGGACAACCTAAGGTGGTGAACTGCGGAGGCCAATGTATGCAGAAGGGTGCCATTCCAGCCGCTGCCTCTCCACTTGTTGATTACCGTAGGCGCTTCCATGCTCAGCTGCAGGGTGCATTTTGGAGGCCTAGCCATAAATGGGACTGGGTTTCCCTGAGAATGTCGCTTACGTATAAATATTCTGGAATAGAGTACCATACGACTGGTCATTAAGGTGTTCAAACTCCAATTACAAGGACAGTGCATACTAATTTGCACAGACAACGTTGTAGCAATATTCCTCTTGAACAGCAAGAAGTGGCTTGCTCCTTCCCCCATGATTCAGGAGGCTCACCACCTGTGGGAATATCTACCCAGGGCAGTGCTCCCAGTGGCTGTACATGTGGTGGTCAGGACAATTTGGAGGCAGATGGCTTAAGACCTCTGATAGGGTTCCATGAGTGGGTCCTAAAGCACTTGGTCTTTAAGATATTATAATTGCTTTTATTTATATAGTGCCGGCAATGTACCTGGCACTGTACAATCCATGGTCAGAGACAGGTCCCTATCCCTAAAGGGCTTAAAACCTGAGAGACAAGGGAGGGGGATACGAGGGAGAGGTAAACATCAGGAAAGACAAGAGTACATTAATGAGGCTGAGAAGCTTGCAGGCTCCTGTGCTTTGCCTAGTTATAGGGAATTAGGTTCTGAGTGAGGGGGAAATGTTGCAGTATCACTCATGACAAGCTAGGGAAGGCCTGACAGAAGAGGTGGGGTTTTCAGGAGGGATTTGAAAAGTGGGAGGAAGTGGAGCAAATGTATTCAGGGAGGGAGTTACAGGCGTGAGGGGCAGCAAGGGAGAAGGGGCGAAGATGTTTAGAGGAGCAAGGGGTTCGCGAGCAGGTGAGGATGCGGGCAGAGGAGGAGCGAAGCAGGAGTGGTGGGATATAAGAGCAGAGAGATATGGGGGAGCAAGGCCATGAAGATCCTTGAAGATGAAGACCAGGAGCTTGTGCTGAATGCATTCCTGTAGAGGGAGCCAGTGCAGTGTGGAGAGGAGGGGCTGTACATGGTCAAAGCAACGGGCAAGGTGGATTATTTTGGCTGCGTTGCGTTGAGTGGAGATGAGGAGCAGATTAGAGTAAGGGAGGCCTGTAAGGAGGGAACTGCAGTAGTCAAGGTGAGAGATGACTAGAGCATGGGCTAGGGTTTTTGCAGTGGCAACAGTAAGGCAAGGCTGGATTTTTGGCAATATTGTACAGAGCCGAGCAACAGGATTTAGTAATAGCCTGGATCTAAGACTTAAAGAAGAGAGAGGAGTTGAAGCTGAATCCCAGGCTATGGGCCTGAGGGACTGGCTGGATGGTTACTCCCTCAATGGAAATTGAGAGGGAGGTAGGAGAGGAGTGTTTGTGGGGGGGGGGGGTTGAGGAGTTTGGTCTTAGCCATATTAAGCTTCAGTTGACAATGAGACATCGAGGCAGAGATGTGGGCAAGACAGTCAGAAATATGAGTCTGGATGGAGGGGGCGTGGAGAGAGAGAGAGAGTTGCATGTCATCAGCATACAGGTGATGCTGGAAGCCATGGGTTTCAATAAGCATACCCAGAGAAAGAGTGTAAAGGGAGAAGAGAAGGGGACCCAAGACAGAGCCTTGGGGAACTCCCACAGAGAAGGGAAGCAATGTAGAGGATGTACCAGCAAGCGAAACATTGAAGGAGCGGGTTGAGAGATCTGAAGAGAACTAGTCGAGAACAGTGTCTTGGAAACCAAGAGAGTGTAGCGAATCCAGGAGAAGGCCATGGTCAACAGTGTCAAAGGCGACAAAGATTGAGGAGGATAAGAACAGAGTAGTGGCCTTTAGATTTAGCTAAGAGAAGGTCATCTGTTACTTTGACAAGGGCAGTCTCAGTCAAATAGAGGGTGGAAGCCCGATTGGAAGGGGTCAAGGGAGGAATTTAAAGAGAGGACGTTCAGACAGCGCATGTAGACAGCTTGCTCCAGGAACTTGGAAGTGAAGTGTAGGAGTGAAATGGAGCAATAGCTGGAAGGGTCAGAGGGGTTAAGAGTAGCCTTCTTAAGGATAGGGAAGATGGTAGCATGTTTGAAGGCCAATGGAAATGACCCAGTAGAGAGGGAGAGACTGATGATGTGCAGCAGTGGGGGCAATTGATGTTAGGAGGTGAGGGGATGGGGTCAAGGGGGGGAAAGTGGAGGGGTTGGATGAAGAGAGGAGAGAGGTGAGGGAGGTGACCTCATCAAGAGAAGTAGGGGAGAAGGAGAAGAGAGTCAGGAGGGGGAACATCAGGGAATGCAAAGGTGTCCTGTTTCTTCTCCAGAGTAGGGGAAGGAGAGGCATCACAAGGGAATCCCTTGGTAGCGCCCTGCCTGGTGGGTTTGCTGTATGTCTTCCTGTCGGTTCTTCTGATTCCCTGGATACTCCAGAAGCTGTGGAGCACAGGAGGAATGGAATGGATACTGGTGGCCCCAGACTCGCCCATACAGAAGTGGTACCAAGAACTAGCGGAGCTTTCCAGGGGACCGGGTTGCCTCCTACTGAGGGGCCTAGACCTGATAGCCCAGCTCAGGGGAAGGCTGTAGCACCTAAACTTGCCCTCTTTGCATTTGATGGCTTGGAGACTGCGCTGTTGACGCAGGAAGAGCAGGACTGCTTGATGCTTGTGCAGGGTATCCTGTTGGCCAGCAGGCCAGCCGACAATAGAGCATGCTGTGAGACCAAGTGGAAATATTTTGGAGCCTGGATAGTAGTCAGGGGAACTCAGCCAATGGAGGCTTCTGTGATGGAAGGGCAGCAGTCTCTATCAAAGTCCATCTAGCAGCAATTAATGCTTTCTGGGGCCCAGTGAATGGCAGGTCACTCTTTACTGGTCCCCTAGTTGCTTGTTTCCTCCAGCCCAGGCACTTTTTCCGGAGTGGGACCTTAATGTGGTTCTAAAGGTTCTCTTGGGGGACCCCTTCAAACTGATGGCCTCCATACCATTGGACCTTCTCTCCTTTTACGATGGCTTTTCTGGTGGCGATCACATCAGCCAGGAGAGTTGGTGAGTTGCAGGCTTTGCCCTGAACACCACCATATCTAATGTTTCAGAATGGCTGGGTGATCCTGAGGCCAAATCTGGTCGGTCTTCCTGCACCGCACTCCTCAAGGGGAGAGGAGGCGCTCCACCAATTGAATGCCAAAAGTGCAATGTTACACTGCTTGCGTAGGACAAAGCTACTCTGAAGGACGGAAGCTTTTTTGTCTTGTTTGGAAACCCTGGGCCAAACAGTCCTTCTATGGACTCTGACTGGTTATTCGGACGCTGGGAGCAATCTGCAGCATGACCACTAGGAGGCAGCACCAAGTTTTCAGCTGGGCATGCATAGGGCTGTTGCTCTCTCACTTCCTCAGTTGAAAATCTGCCTCCAGTCAGATAGGACCTGCAGCAGGGAGCTCTGCACCCTTTCAGAGTTTGTTAGTCTCTTTTCTTTAATTTTGGAGAAAAAAGTTAGTGAGAGGCTTCTGCCTCCATCATTGCGCTTTTAGCGCCAAAGGCAGCGGCGCCAGAAACCGCTGCCTTTGGCGCTAAACCGCTGCCTTTGGCGGGTACAGACCAGGGCAGAGCAGGTGTGGGAGAGCGACCCCCATGGTACGCCCCCACTTAGGGTACCTGCTCTTACTGTCAAGATGGCCAAGATGTGCCGAAATGCCGCCTGCCAAGACTTGGGAGAGTCATGGTGCTGAAAAGGAAACCGAAACCGCGGCCATTCTGGCCGCGGTTCCCGCACTTTCCTCCCAGAATCGGAGTTCCAGCTCGGCGGAGGAGGATCACATGGAGGCAGCTTCCTCTGCCTCCAGCCAAGTAAGGGGGTCCCCTGCCCAGGCCTTTCCCATCTCCAGGACACCTTTAAATCAATGATGGGGGGGTGCTCTCCCGTATTGAGAAGAACCAAATCCAGGACAGGCGGACCCGCAGCCATGCCCCCCCCTTCCACCCAGGCTTTCTTCCTAGTACCTTCCTCTGGTGGCAACGGGAAGGGATGGGGGTAGGGATTATTATTGTGGTGGGATTGGGTTATTTTGTATTTAATAGATGTGAATTATTGTTATATATGGCATAATTAATATTGTATATTATTGTAAATTGTAGTAAGGATGGGCCCTCTTCCTGATGAGAGCAGGAGTCCGGGCTGAAATTGGTTTTGGTTCTTCCTTGGTGGCAGCAGGGATAGAGCAATAGTCTGGTGATGAAAGATTGATTTGTGATATACTGTGATAAATTGAGGGGTTATTAGGTTATGTTTTTTGTGTTGAACTATAGTTGTTGTTGTTGTTTTGTATGTTGTTAGCCGCCTCGAGTCGCCGTAGACAAGAGAGAGTGGGATACAAATAAAAGGTGAATTGAATTTCTTTCAAAGGTTCCTCTAAGGCCTCGGGCAAGGGAAAACACAAGAGCTCCCGCAAGCCAGCTCGTAAAAGGCCCATCCAAGACCTTATAGGTTCATCCTCGGAGGAGGACATAGCGGGTTCCCCCCAGATAGAGGAGGGCGAGATTGTTTCACAGGAGGATTCGGAGGTGGGCTCCCCGCCTCCTCCTAAATGAAAATAAAGGGCGCCTGGACCAGAACCCCATTGGTCACGATCCAAACCTCCGAGGAAGATTCAGATCAGTCTGCTGGCACCCACTCCTCCCCGTCCAGGGACCCCTCTGAGTTGGGTGATATCCTTTTAAAGGGGCCAAAGGAGTTGGCCAGGGAGTTGCCCTCTGCGCAGGGACTGAAACTCCTATGACGGGTCCTCGGAATTACCCCTAGATCCCCCCAAAAGAGGGATTCGGATTCCTCGTCTGAAGAGAAAAAGATTCCGATAGGGATTATATCCCTAAGCTCGTGCCATCCTCTAAAGGCATCACCTTGGACAGGGTGTTTGAAAAAATTATATGAGCACAGTGGAAACACCCCACAAAAACCCTAAAACTCTCTAGGGTACAGCAGTCCCTGTACTCCTCCAACAAACACACTGACTATCTTTCAGACCCTGCAAGTGGACCCCACGGATGCTTCCTTGGCTCGCCAATCTGTCTTCTCTTCTGAGGGAATCTATTGCCCAAGGACCCCACCGATAAGGGGGTGGAGACTGGGCTCAGAGCTTCGAGGCCCTTGCCAGCAACTTACAGATGGCACCACAGCCTCCTATGTGTCTAGAGCCATTATGAAATTGTTTCAGCTCGGGAAAGACCCCGATATTTCGGAGGTCCTTTCACAAAAGCTTGCAAATAACATGACCCTGGCTCATGCCTTTCTAGTGGACTCCTCTATGGACGTGATCACTTGGGCTGCCAAAGGAACGGCGACCAACATAGCTGCTAGATGCAGGCTCTGGCAACGCTCTTGGCGTGCAGACCCACACGCTAAGAATCTGTTAGTCAACAGCACATTCAAAGGGGGCAATCTCTTCGACTCCGCGCTAGATAAGGCTCTAGTGGAGGCCTCCAACAAGGAGAAAAAGCACTCACTGCACCAAGTCCAGTCTGCTAAAACCTTTTTTCGTCCCTTTCAGCGTTTCACACAGGGACCAAGGCGAAGCTACAACCCCACCCCTGCTTGGTCTTCTCGATCGCGAGGCACAAATCAGTGCAGCCGTGGATCCAGATCCCACCGTTTCCAGCTTCCACCGCACTATGCCAAACGATCTGGGTCTCCCAACTGCAAGCAGGACTCCTGACTGCTTCAAATCCTGTTCCCCAAGCTCCACCCTTCTCGGCGCCCGTCTCCAACTCTTCGCAGACAGATGACAGGATGCAACCACGGATGCCTGGGTCATGCTGCAGATTGCTCCCAGCATCCAAATAACCTCCCATCAAGTCCACAGAAGGACAGTTCCCAAGGAAAGGGACTCAATTGTCCAATCTGGTGGATCAGGGTGTGTATAATGAAGTAAAGGAGTCGGGACCCACTCCACCTGGACCATATCTATTGTCGAGCAGGACCTGTCCCAAGGCCACAATATCTGTAGGGTAGCCACATGGAGTTCTCCATCAACTTTCATTAAGCTATTGATCTGGCTGCTCAGATGGAGGCCAGGTTTGCTTGATCAGTATAATGGGTCTGCGTGAGAGGATAATGAAGAACAGTAAGTTTCCTACCTGTAACGAGTCATCTTCAAATTGTATTCTCTCGTCAAGTCCCAGCGCCCTCCCTCCCTGCTTGCAGTAGCTGTATCATGAACTGAAGGGAAATGCCAAAACAGGGCTATATACTTGCCTAGGAGGGTGATATCAGAGTGTGGGAAAATTAAAGTGAAAGTGCTTGCTATGATCCGAGTTGGTTGCTAAATGGCGTCAAATACATATTTGGCACTTGTTGAGAGGATACAACTTGAAGATTTGTTACAGGCAAGAAACTTAACTTCTTGCCTCCTGCTTACCCTTTTTCTCTCTCTCGCATATGGCTATGTTAACATTTTGCTGATTCTCCCATCTCTCAGCCAGGGAAGGCATAGATTTGTAATAGAATTTTTTTTATAGCATAACACTTTACAAAAATTCATAGCTTGCTGTTTTTGCTGTTTAAGAAACAAAACCCTACACACCCAAATTTGGATCAAAAAACCCTTTAATTCCCTCCTGCCAGCCTTACCCAAAACAACTAACTTGGAAAATAGTTGGACTAATAAAAGGACAATTGGTGGCTAGCTGTTGCAGGTGTGGACAAAATACTCTCCCAATTATTCCTCTGCTTCTTCAGCAGCATGTTCCACACTCCTTACCTTGTAAGAATCGGTTCTCTCTATGGTACTTGAATGTCCACTAGTGTCTCAAGTCTAGAACTCCCATTTCAGAAGTTGGGAAATATACTGAGAGAGAGAGACGGGGAGTGGCCCAAGAGATTGAAGGTTCCAGGCTGGAGGAAGACTGTCTTCTAGAGGGAGAGTCTTTCTCCAGGCCTGGAACCTTTTTTCACTGGATTATAAGGGCTGGGGAGGGAGGGCGAAAGGGGAGAGAGGGTGGAGGGAAAATGGAAGAAGGGTGATATATATGCAAAAATAAAAACTATACTAAAACTAAAAGTCTCGAGAAATGAAAAGATTAAAACAAGTTGATTGCCTTGAATGTTGTCACCCAATTTTGGTGGTGGTCTCATAACTGAGACTTCAGGTCTCCGGCTCAGAATAAGGTTGGCAGTATATGCAGAAGGTGTGGCCTCTTAATCCACAATAGGCACCTGCCTATTAGCATCATCGTTGAGTAGTTCTGGCCTAGTCTGTTTGTCCAGTGGGGAAGGATGGAAAGTCATTTATTAGTTTTTGAGATTAAGGCCTCCCTATGAAGTGAGGAGAGGTGTTCTAATTTAATTGTCATTGGAGACCTCCTTAACATTTTGTTGCTGACAATTTTACTGTTGTCCTGCAGAGTTTTGGTTACATAAGAAGGTGTGCCTGAGCAAATCTTGACTACTCAGACTTTACTAATCCCTTTATTTTACTCTTGTTGATTAACTTGGCACTGCAAACATACAAATTTAGTTGTTCCTCTCCTAGTATTGAACAACAGTTAGATGGGTTAGAATCATCTTGGGGTGGCTTAAAACGCCTACTGGAAGCTACAGGCTGATACAGAATGAGGTCCCACTGGTCTAGGTTGTATTTGCTCCAGGGGGATATATTGCATGAATCCTTAAGAAGCTTTGCCACCGTTTCCTGTGCTATTCAGGGTTTCTTTTATGATTTTTAGTTCCTTGTGCCATGTGTGACCAGTCAGGCTGAGAAATTCTCTCTTCTGTGCCATGGCAGTTGAAGTCGGATGGGGACACTCAAGATATCAGTCGTCCTGTAGATTTGACAGGGTATTCCCAGTAGAAGGACTTGGAATTCATTCTGTTGGCGGCTGGAACAGAACCAAAGCTCAGTGGCCCATGTGCTGGATCCTCCATAGGAACTTTAGAAAAAGTCCATCTTTTTTGCAGGCTTTTTCTTTGTTTTTGGTATGGTGAAATGGTGGTGGTCTGCTCTCGGTGTTGTCATTTGTGTTTCTGTAGTTAAGTGCCAGAAATCCAATGAATTTGTGTAGAAATTTATATCCAGGACTAGAGGAATACCTAAGGGCCCAATCCTGTATGTCAGTAGTACCATTGACTTCAAGGTATGTCACATTGGGTCTAAGGTGCTTCACAGGCACTCCTTCATATAGACGTTTGACATAAGTGATGGTCCTTAATGGGAATTATTAATTCAAACTATAGAGACCTGGCAACAGTATCAAGAGCCTGAGTATCTGATAACCAGTGACAATGTAGCGCACGCACGCACGCACGCACGCAAAGAGAGATTGAAGATGTAGTACAGTAGAAGAGGAATCTAGGAGAAAAAAATAGCAAATCTCACTAGAGATGAAACTGGTGGGATTGCAGCAAAAATAAGCAATTGCCACTTTACAGATAAGGGAGAGGACCCATAGAACAATTAAGAGAACTGGTGGAAAATAGGAAAGGCCATTGTATGCCATTTCCAGGAAAAAGTTTCCAATCTTAATACACACAAAACAATATTTAAAGTAATAGGTGAAACTTGTAAAATTCACGCTCTCCTACAGTGATCTGTGTAACTTTGAAATATTTTTCAGACTCTTAGTGTGCAGTCCTCAACCAATGGCCAGTTCGTGTCTCCGAGTGATATTCAGTTGAAATGCAATTATTGCAAAGGTTCTTTCTGTTCTAAGCCAGAAGTACTGGAGTGGGAGGTAAGTAAGTTAACTGAAAGTACTTGTGCAGAAGCAGGGGTGTTAAATATCTGGACCCTGAGCCTGAAAACATAATGTGTGTATGAAGCACCATTTGCTTTAGTGGGCTGTGCAAACATTAATATAAGGGTTGGTTACCTATGATATTGGTAGAAAGGAATGTTCTTTATTCTCTCAACAAGTTCCTCACCGAAGTTGGGCACTAGATAGCGCCAAATACCTATAGTGGGACTTGTTGAGAGGATACAATCCCAAGACTTGTTACGGGTAAACTTATCTCTCTTTATCTGTATTGATTTTTTTAAAATAGTGATATAATCCTTTTCAATAAAAATCTCATGCTTTTGGTCATAGAAACTTTAGGGCTGAAAGCATTATGCAATTAGTTTATTAATGTATTTATTACAGATTAAAATGGAGACTAAATTTTTTTAATTTAAAATTTTAACAAAATTGAAATGAAAAAATTAACAAAAATTAATATGAAGCTGTGCTTAATTTCATCAGTTAACTGACTTTGTATAAAGAGCAAACCTTAAATTGATTGACAGCCCTAGTAAATGTAAATGATTTTATTAGTTATCAGTTATCAAATTTATATTTTAATTGACTAGAAACACAAGGCTTTCAACATGGTTAGTTGGAGCACTAGTGCTGGCTGTTAACAAAATGAGCCTACGTAATTCAAGGAAAAATTGAATCTCTTCCTCATTTCAGCTGTAATGTGTTTTGAACTTGCATTAATCTAATCTGTTGTAAATATTATTGCTGATCCAGGCAATAATATTTACAACAGATTGTGATCTTGACACTCACAAATTAAAGATGACTGCTAATGGAAATATGCATTTTTAAGATCACTAGTTAGTTATGTATTTTCATACACAACTAATGTATGAAGAGTGAGGTGATCAAATTTGCAGATGACACCAATTTATTCAGAGTAGTCAGAACATGAGCAGACTGTGAGGAGCTGCAGCAAGATCTTACAAGACTGTGTGCCTGGGCAGCTAAATGGCAGATGAGATTTAATGTGGACAAGTGCAAAGTGATGCACATTGGGAAAAATAATCCAAATTATGAGTACACAATGCTGGGTACTAAGCTAGGAGTTACCACTCAGGAAAAGGATCTGGAAGTGATTGTGGATAATACACTGAAATCCTCAGCCCAGTGTGCCGCAGCGGTCAAAAAAGCAAATAGAATGTTAGGAATTATTCGCAAGGGAATAGAGAATAAAACTGAGGATGTCATAATGCCTCTATACAAATCAATGGTGCGACCGCACCTTGAATATTGTGTGCAGTTCTGGTCGCCCCATCTCAAAAAAGACATAGCGGAACTAGAAAAGGTACAGAGAAGGGCAACAAAAATGATCCAGGGTATGGAACAGCACCCGTATGAGGAGAGGCTTGATAGGTTGGGGCTCTTCAGCTTGGAAAAGAGACGGCTGAGAGGAGATATGATAGAGGTCTATAAAATCATGAGTGGTGTGGAACTTGTAAACAGGGAACGGTTATTTACCCTCTCAACTAGTACTAAAACTAGGGGACACTCCATGAAACTCACAGGTGGCAGAGTAAAAACAGACAAAAGAAAGTATTTTTTCACTCAGCGTACAATTAGGTTGTGGAATTTACTGCCAGGGGAGGTGGTCAAGGCCAGCAGTATAGCTGAGTTTAAAAGAGGTTTGGACAAGTTTCTGGAAGATAGTTCCATTAGCAGCTATTAGCCAGATAGGATTGGGGAACAAAACCCTTTACTGTCGGGAGCCTGGGGATGACCCACAGGGAATGGATAGCATGGTGACCTGTTGGGTGCTTCTCCCAGGCCCCCGTGACTGGCCACTGTCGGAGGCAGGATGCTGGGCTCGATGGACCATTGGTCTGACCCAGTATGGCACTTATCTTCAATTGTGGATTTCTCTATGGTAAAAATGTTGGTTTTTTTAAAGGTAACGTTTGTAGAAATGAACTTCTGTTTGACTAAAGGATGTGTAATTTTGTTACTTTAAAGTTGTATTGTATAAGCTGTGTTACTCAGATGCAAAAATGTATTGCTTGTCTTTATGATGGCTTTTTAAATAAGCTATTTATGAACACTTAGGCCATCTATGGAATCCTTTTTGATATTTTATTTTGCATTTAGAACAAAGTATATCAGTTCTGCAGTAGAAACTGTTCTGATGACTATAAGAAATTGCACTGCATAGTTACATACTGTGAATATTGCCAAGAGGAGAAGACTCTGCATGAAACGGTGAATTTCTCAGGCATCACAAGGCCATTCTGTAGTGAAGGTATATATTCCTTTTTGGTATGCATTACAATGGTTCTCTGTACTGTGAAACCTTTCAGTATTGGAAAGCATGGGTAAACACACTATGTTAAAGTATGTCTGAGGTAAGAAACGGTTCAACAGCCAGTGTTTAAACCAGAACCACCTTTACTCCCCTCCCGCCCTCCCCTTATGCTGAAGCAAGTTAAGAAAATTGTTGCATCTGGGAAGAGGTTCTAACTGCGTTGGAAGTATGCAAAAGAGAAAGATTCTTCGTTTTCTAGCAAAAGTAAAAAAATAAAAATAAATCTCAACTGAATATAAAATCATTTTGATTGGCTACTGTGAGTTAAAAATGAAGCTTGTGCTCTATAAAGCAACTCTAGAGTGGTTTGGGATGTTCTTGCATGTTTTACCAGTGATCTCCTATCGAACTTGGAGAGCAACGAGAGAGACTTTTTTCTTGTTGTCTCAAAATCCTCTTGTGAGCAGAAAATCATCTGTTTCTGTAGACCTTTAGAAATCCAACGCACACATTCCGTTCCTTCAGGCAGCTCATGAGTTGGATCATTGGTTTGGAAAAAATATGCTGAATTCGGTCTCCAAATAGTGAAATAGACATTTTGAAACTTCAGTTTATAGCAGAGCTTTTTATTTCTGAAATCCCTTCTAGAAAATCTTCCTTCTTGCCTGACTGACTTCTTGCAGTTCTGGGCTTGATTCAAATTCTAAAAGAAAACTCTCCAAGAAAGGCATTCTATTGTGATCATTGTCCCATGTTTGCATTCCCTACACTATAGAATGATGATAGGCTGGGAAAGAGGGAGCAGGATGTAAGATTTTTAATTGTTCTGGATGTGCAGCATTAAGCTATCCTATGCAGAAGAACCAGGTTATGTTCTCTGGTGGCATATCCAACAGATATAGCATAGTCCAGGCAGACAGGGAAAGCAACTCTCTTCTCTAGATACTGTGTTCCTGCTTCAGGTCAGAAGGTGGATGAATAGTCACTCCAAACTGGATGCGCAGACAGCAGAAGGCCTTTGATTATCTCCTAAAACACACACGGTCCTTCTCCCCCCGCTGCAGACAGTTCTCCGGCTGGGTAGTACTACCTTGACCAGCAGGTGGCAGAAGAGTTGAAAACTTCGTACGCATGCGTGAATTGCGCCTTCCTTCCTATCTCCAGTTCGTCGTTCTGCCTGATACCGGCAGGTTGGACTTCCACAGACTTCGGGAAGACAAACCGGATAGACGCATTCAGACCCCGGGGGGGGGGGGGGCCCGCAGGGCCCCGCGCTCGTGCCCGGGTTCCCCNTACCCCTTTCCACCACCTCCCGCGCTGCTGCCCAGGAGGTAGGAGGAGCCCGCAGGGCCCCGCGCTCGTGCCCGGGTTCCCCTGCAGGAAGGATCGGGCTCTCTCCTCGTGCTAAAACCAACCTCTGCCACTGCAGTAGTGCGGTTGCTGGGTAGATCTTTCCGGCTCCTGCCTCCCAGGAGAAGAGAGGTCAAGCTGAGGCCCCGTTCTCTCCCTCACAGCAGTAATGGGAGAGCGGACTGGACAGGAGACAATCCCCTCAACATGGGGGTAAGAAAGAGGGGTTAAGGCGACAGTCTCGCCCCACAACATCAGCCCTCTCCTCACCCTCTGTCCTTCCTTCCCTCATGGCAAAGGGAAAAAGTCTCTTTAAAATATTTGCAGCCCTTATGTCAGCAGTTCCCTGCGGAACACGACTCGCCGACAAGCCCCTCTCAGAAGTCACACACACACACACACCCAGCGCCTCAGGAGACTCAGGCGGGCGGGCTGGCGCAGTTAAATTTAAATATGGCCAAGATGGTGGAATCCATCTCATGGTTGTGCGAGAGGCAGGGCAGGAAGAGGAGGTCCAGGCCATCCCAGGCAAAGGCTCCCCTAACTAAAAAAAGGAGGGGGAAAACAACAGAGCAGGGAGCTACGGCCACCAGGGGACGCAGGTTTCCTCCATCTAGGCTCACCACAATCCTCACACAGCAGCTCTGAGGAGATTCGGGGGTCTTCAGCCTCTTACCTTTTGCAATCAGAATTAGTCTGATTCCTCTTATTCAGAGGAAGAGGGAGAGTGGCAGGAGCCAGCACAACCTGATAGGGATCAGGATAGTCACTTCCCCTTTTCATTTAGAGAGGACCTAATGGAGCAAGTGATAAAGACCTTGCAGTTGGAGGAGAAACCCTCAAAAGATAAATCTTCTGAATCTGAGGAGGAGGATGACTGACAGCTCCTGCCATCAGCCTCGGGTAGGGATCTGGGTGTTCCCTTAGACAAGGCATTTGAAAAACTCTTGATTACAGAGTGGAAAGCCCCAGCCAAAACAGCGAGGCTTAATAAGTCACAGGATGCTCTTTACAGGTTCTCCAGGAGGAAGGAGTACCTATTTAAAACCCCGAAGGTGGATGCGGCGACTGCCTCCTTAGCTAGACAGACGGTGTTTCCAACGGAGGGGGACTGCTATCCGAAGGACTCTTCGGATAGGGCACTGAAGGGTCCTCTCAGGAAAGCATTTGAGGCAAACTCCACCGTTATCAGAATTAACATTCTAGCCTCATACGTAGCCAGGGCCTCTATGGCATGGCTACAGGTGATGCAGTCGCCAACAGTAACAGAAAAGAGGGCAAAAACCTTATCAGCTAGGGTCATTCTTGCTAACGCATTACTGACCGATGCGACTACAGATGCTTGGCTAGAGCAGAAGGTCTAGAGATCATGGCCAGGCGTAGAAAGTGGCTAAGGACATGGTTGGGGGACAACACAGCAAAGAACCTGCTAGTGTCTTGCCCCTATAAGGGTCACAAGCTCTTTGGAACTTGCCTGGACAAGGTCCTGGAAGAGACGAATGATAAATCTAAGAAAAAGACACTACAGCAAGTGGGAGTGAGTAAGAAAAATTTTCACACACCCTATTTTCGATTTTGAGGCTCCCAGTACTCGTCCTTCTACTCCTCGGGGCAAAGAAGAGGTCAGTTTCAGGACAGGGAGTTTCACAGTCAAAAGTTTCGATTCAGGGGCCAGCACCAGCGAAGACAGGAACGTGGCAGACCACGAGAGAAGTCTGGTCCTTCCACAGCCAAGCAAGCATGACTGGCTAGGAGGGGGAGGAATCGGAGGACGCCTATCCGGTTTTATGGAGATCTGGACAGAGTCCATCTCAGACCAGTGGGTCCTCCAAATCATAGCTTTGGGGTACAGATTAGAATTCCTCCAAGGACCAAAGGGCTGTTTCATCCACTCCCCCCTATCAAGAAACCCTCAAAAGGCATTAGCCATGTCCTCAGAGATAGGAAGATTAGCTTCTATGGGGGCGATAGAGAGAGTGCCGGTGGATCAAAAAAGATGCAGCCTCTACTCTATAATTTTTCTGGTCCCAAAGAAGACAGGAGAATGGAGGACAGTCCTGGATTTGAAGAGACTGAACCAGTGGATCTCTCCCAAGAGATTCAAAATGGAGACTGTCTCGTCAATTTGCCAGAATCTCTCCAAGGGGGATTGGCTAGTCTCACTAGACCTGAGAGAGGCTTACCTCCATATTCCAATTTTCCCAGCTCACAGAAAATGACTGCATCTTGCCTACAACAACATTCACTGGCAGTACAGGGCCCTTCCCTTCGGGCTATCATCAGCGCCACGGACGTTTTCCAAGACACTGGTGAAGCTGGTAGCAAATCTACGCAGGGAGGGAGTACATGTGTTCCTTTACCTGGACGATCTGCTGATCAAGGCGCAATCGCAGGAGTCAGCATCCCAGAGTGTGGACAGGGTCATAGCTTATCTTTCCCTCCACGGCTTCATGATAAATTATCAGAAAAGCCATCTGTCTCCAACACGCAGATTACAGCATTTGGGGGTGATTAGACACGGCCCTAGATATCACCTGCGTTCCGGAAGAAAGTAGGGAGAAAATTCACTTTCTTGTCCTACTCCTACAAGCCAGTCATCACTTGAGACTAAAGACACTAGCCAGACTGCTGGGTCTCATGGTCTCTTGCTCCGTCCAGATAGCGTGGGCCAGGCACAATCTAAGGCCCTTGCAGTCCTTGCTGACTCCTTTCCAGAGAGAGCTTACATGAGGGGCAAATCCCTGGGTCTCCCTCCCGGGACATTTCAAACCATTAATGTCTTGGTGGCTAGACCCAAAAAGATTTCGAGAGGGGGTGCCTCTCACAGACCCTCCTCGATCGGTGATCACTACCGATGCGAGTCTCAGAAGATAGGGGGCTCACATGGACTCAACCTCAGTACAGGGGTTGTGGAACCAGAGGGACCAGGGCAAATCCATAAACTTTCTGGAGCTAAAGGCGATCCGCCTGGCTCTTCAAAGATTCGGCCCATGCCTGAACAAATCCCATGTGTTGATTTATACAGACAACACGACAGCGAAAGCCTACATCAGCCACCAGGGGGGATCCAGATCCAAACCTCCCTACAAAGAGAGGCGTTTCTACTGTTTACATGGGCTCAGGTTCACTTGGCCTCTCTGAAAGCAGTTCACATCAAAGGGTCAGAGAACTCTCGCGCAGACTGGCTGAGCCGCAGGGAAGTTGACCCTCACGAATGGTCCCTCAACAAGAGAGTCTTCCGGATGATTATCAAGAGGTTCGGGATCCCAATCCTGGACCTCTTTGCAACAAGAGAGAACTCAGGTGGAGCGGTTCATAACAGGAGGAAAGGCACTAAACGATCTCCCTCCGGACGCTCTAAATCAGGTATGGCCAAGGGGTCGTCTCTATGCATTCCCTCCCTTCCCATTGCTTACCCACACAATAGCAAAAATCAGGAGAGAAAGATCCCAGATAATCCTCGTGGCTCCATGGTGGCCGAGACGTCCATGGTTCTTGGCTCTGATGGAGCTGGCAATTCAGGATCCGTTCCGCCTGCCATTGACACTGGACTTCCTCTCTCACGGTCTGGTGCTCCACGAGAACCCCAGCATGTTAAATCTAACAGCTTGGAGGTTGAGCACCTAGCATTACAGAACATGGGGTACACTAATCCTGTTTTGAAAACCCGTTTACAAGCTAGGAGACCAGCGACTAGACGCTCCTATGCCGCAACTTAGAGAGTCTTCTCCTTATGGGCGGCGGAAAGGAATATCGATCCCTGCACAGCTACTATTCCTCAGGTATTAGAATTCCTTCAGGAGGAACTCGATAAAGGTCTGAGACATAACACCCTGGCGAGACAAACGTCCGCTCTCAACTCAGTCCTTGGGCCGGTTACCAGCATTAACTTAACGTCTCATAGACACACAAAGCAGTTTCTGAGGGCAGCAAAGCACCTGTCCCCGCCTGTGATACATCGATACCCTTCTTGGGATCTTAATTTAGCGATTGACGCTCTGACAGGACCTCCCTTTGAGCCACTCCCACATGTTTCACTGTACTGGCTATCCATCAAGGTAGTGTTTTCTGGTAGCAGTTACTTCAGCTCGCAGAATGGCAGAGCTGGGCACCATTTCTATGGAAGATAACTTCTGTGTTTTTCAGAAAAAATTGGTCACATTAAGACTGGACCAGGCATTTATTCCTAAATGCAATAGTGTTTCATAGGGCGCAGGAGATAGTTTTACCCTCGTTCTGTCTGAATTCAGTTCATCCCAGAGAAAAAAAATGGCGCACACTAGATGTAAGGTGGGCCATTAAAATTTATTTACATAGAACAAAAGCCTTTAGAAAAACTTCAGCCTTATTTGTCAACATAAGACCCACCATAGTGGGAATCAAAGCGTCAAAAACGCTAATTTTTAAATGGGTTAAGCAAGGCATAGTGGAGGCGTACAGGGCTAAGGGTAAGATCCCTCCCTTTACAGATTTGGCCCCATTCGGTACGAGGGGCTGCAACATCGTCCGCATTTAGGGCCAGGGCGTCATACGCTGAGATTTGTAAGGCTGCAACATGGGCATCAATACACTTTGTTTGGCACTACAAAACCTTTCAATCATTAGAGGCAGCTTTTGGGAGGAGAGTTCTACAGGTGGTCTTAGATCCTCCTGGGACTGTTCCTTTCCCTCCCTAGATTCTCTGATAGCTTGGGTATATCCCAGCCGGAGGACTGTTTGCAGCGGAGGGAGAAAAGAGAATTGGTCACCTACCTCGGTGAATTCTTTTCTTCCTCCGCTAAGCAGACAGTCCTCCGGACCCACCCTAGGAACAGCAAAATCCTGGAGAGGGGAGACTTAGAAAAAATTTCACTTTACCTATGTTGCCGTTTGGCTATTTTACAGTTATAGTATTCTCATCCTCTTGGCCGTAGGCTACTAGTGTAAGGCTAAATTTATATGCGCAGTTAGCCGCTTGTTCTCTAAACTGAGTTTCAGTCTGACGGTACTAAGCTTTGGAACTCACTGGAGATAGGAAGGAAGGCGCAGTTCACGCATGTGCACAAAGTTTTCAACTCTTCTGCCACCTGCTGGTCAAGGTAGTACTACCCAGCTGGAGGACTGTCTGCTTAGCGGAGGAAGAAAAGAATTCACCGAGGTAGGTGACCAATTCTCTTTTCTGCAGTGTGGTGTTTTATTTTTGTAAAATCTTTTCTGCTTTAGCAGCTATTGACTCTGGCTAGCATTTCTGTATGGAAGGATGCTTACACCTTCTATAGGCCCAAAGGACTCCTCCCTTTAAAAATTTGGAGATGAGGCAGAGGATGCTCACTTCTAAAACTTCTAGATATTAAGGGTCTAGGAAAGAAAATATTCCAGCAAGGATATTTTCTTCCCCTCCTAATGTTTCAATTATAAAGATTCTTCAACCAGGACCCAGTGGATAGGTCTGCTCTGTTTCACAATATTGTACTGTGTGCGCAAACTGGAATGAAAAGTAGGAGACCTTCAGTTTATCAGATAGCTAAGCAACTTTGATACTGAGTGTGCAATAGAAGAGCATTTGAGTAAAACAGTGCGCCTTGACATCGCTTCCTGCTCCTCTCCTCTTCCTACTCCCTCCCCTCTCCCTCTTCCCCCTCATCTCCTGTCCTCCTTCCCTCCCTTGAGAAAATCTCCTCCTCCAACCCTTCCACTTGTCCCCTTGACCCCATCCCCTCCCACCTCCTGACCTCCATTGCTTCCACTGTTGCCCCTTCCCTCCTGCACATCATCAACCTCTCCCTCTCTACTGGCTACTTCCCCTCTGCCTTCAAGCACGCCACTGTCTCTCCTATCCTCAAAAAGACCACTTGACCCCTCTAGCTACCATCCTGACTTCCTTTTGCTTTCAAGCTTCTTGAACGTGTTGTCTACTCCCGCTGCCTCGACTTCCTCTCCGCCAACTCCTCCCTTGACCCCCTCCAATCTGTCTTCCGCCCCCTTCGCTCTACTGAAATGGCTCTCGCTAAGATCACCAATGATCTTCTTGTGGCTAAATCTAATTGCCTCTACTCCATTCTTGTCCTCCTTGATCTCTCTGCTGCCTTCGATACTGTTGACCACTCGCTCTTGCTGCGTTCGCTGCACTCCCTTGGCTTCCGTGGCTCTGTTCTCGACTGGTCCTCCTCCCATCTCTCTGACCACTCCTTCAATGTGCCTCTTGCCAACTCCACCTCCTCCTTTCCCCTCTCGGTTGGTGTTTCCCAAGACTCTGTCCTTGGCCCTCTCCTCTTCTCTATTTACACCCTGTCCCTAGGCAAACTCATTGGCTTCCAATATCACCTCTACGCCGATGACACTCAACTTTCTCTCTACTTCCTCTCTCTCTCCATCTGTTCAAGCTCGCTTCACCAGCTGTGTGTCTTGGATATCTCTACCTGGATGTCTCAACATCAATTCAAACTCAACATGACTAAAACTGAACTCCTTATCTCCCCCTCCCCATCGTTCCTCTCTCCTCCCTGTCGATCCTTATCGACAGGGTCACCATCCTTCCCTTCCCCTAAGCCCATAGCTTAGGCTTCATCTTTGACTCACCCCTTTCTTTTAAACCCTATATTGACTCTGTTGCCAAATCCTGTCTCTTTCTCCATAACATTGCTAAGATTCGCCCTTTTCTCTGTCTCCTCTGCCAAAACCCTTGTTCACACCCTGGTCATCATCTCGCTTCGATTACCGTAACCACTTCTCATTGGCCTCCCCTTCTCTTGCCTTTCTCCCCTTATCTCTGTCCAAAACTCTGCTGCCAGGGTCATCCACCTCGCCCGTCACATTGACCACGTGCAGCCCCTCCTCTCCTCTCTTCACTGGCTCCTCCTTCCTGAACGAATCCTGCACAAGCTCCTAGTTCTTCTTCGAGGATCTCCGCGATTCTCACTCTTGGAATTTACTTCCTGCTCCGCAGGTACCGGAAAACCTCTCGTCAGCAGTATCCAGGCAGATTACGCCTGGAAAAGACTAGAAAAGGTGAGGGCTCCGCCCCCTCACTCCCCCTCCCATCCCGAGAAAAGCGCGGGCCCGCATCACGAGGGATGGAAGTATAAAGAGGGGGAGGAGCCCCCACCGCCTCAGTTCCTTCCAACC
>QEPC01008452.1:3729471-3774141 GCA_003113815.1 Sphenodon punctatus | reverse complement strand
CCCCGCCCCCCCCCCCCCCCGGTCTCTCAGATTGTAAGCCCTAGGGCAGGGACTATGTCTATTCCGTACTTTGTAAAGTGCCAGGTACATTGCTGGTGCTATATAAATGCTTGATGATAAAAATAAAAATAACATTTTATGGCAGTTACTTTTATACATACAAGTAGTCTATTCAGAATTTGCATCTATATCCAAGTATGTTAGCCACAGAGTTTTATTTCTAATGGTGAAATCTTAGGGGTGAGATTGAGAGGAAAACCTCTCTTTAGCTACATTATGTGTGTACTATGTGATTTTCTTAACTGATATGAAATGGGTACAGAAAATTAGCATGTTACTTGGTTTTTCTCTGCTAGATGGAGAATGGCTTTGAAGCAAAGGGTAGTGTGCGATTTCTTTTAAAAAGGTTTAGCTCCTAAATCATCCTAGACTGTAAAATCATAGATTATAGGTGTAGTAGAGTGCCTACCATGCTTCTGGCCCTTTAAGGATTTGCATGCTGGTCCTGAGAGAGACCCTAAGTGGAGCCAGCTGAGGTTGGGTTGTGGCAAAGCCAGCCCAGAGATAAAAGCCTAAGCAAAACTTAGAGCAAGAGACGAGTGTGATAGAGGTGGGAGCTGGAAAGGAGTTTTGCCTCCGCTATGTTTGTTCAAAATTTATAACCCACCCCTCCTGCCAAATGGCAGCTTGGGGCACCGTACAAAAGACAATTAAAAAATACAATATGAAAAATACAAAACACAATATAAAAACAATTAAAAAGAATCAAACGAGACCTGACTAAAACCCACTACCTCCTCCCTCCCCCCCCAACTTTGTTTTTTCAAAATTTCTGGAAATTTTACATCTGTTTCTTTCTGGGGTTATTTTGGGGGGGGAAATGGAAATTTTGGAAAAAATTGAAATATATGCAAAACGTATTTTCTTAGCACCCTTTACAGATCTAAAATCACTTTGCTACTTTTAAGAACATAAAATGTATTGTGTAACTTTGTTTGCTCGTGAAATTATCTGTTTGGTATATTTATTAAATTTAAAAGTATAGTTTATTCAGACAATAATGACAAATTTACTAATTTTTACTTTAAAATGTTTTTAATGTTTGTTACAAATGGAGCTACAAGCTGCTGAACTCTAGCATCTCTTAGGTTTTGCCAGTATATGAGAAGCAGGCAAAAATTAAAGTTGAAAATAGAAGGAACTATCAACATTATAGTAAAACAAATTTATTATGGAATCTGGACTTAGTCTCCACGGTGTCAAGCAGATACAGAAAGCAGACACTCCTTTTTAGAAAAAGAGCTGAGAAAAAAAAAGGGGGGGGGGGACCCAAGACTCATTGAATACAAATTTTGCCACATGAAACTGTCTAATCAGTCTCATTTTCTGAGCTATCATTATCTGTAGTTGTTGGTTCTTCTGATCCTTCATTTTTATTGTCTTCATGGTGGAATTCTAAAAACTGAAGACTTGCCCAGATTGAGACAAGCTTCTCTACTCTTTCACATGTTAGTTTATTTCTTGATTTGGTGTATTTCCAAACAGAGACCAGTTTCTTTCACATGCTGCAGAAGATGGAGTAATCTGAAGCAGGCAAGAAGCAAGAGGAGTCAGAGGCTGACTCGTGCAAAGGCCTTGCCACCATGTAGCAGGAGGGATATGCTTGGCAGAGTCCCAGACTGCATTTGTGGACCAAATACCCAAAGATGTTCTGAATTCTGCAACATTTGAAAGTACCTTTCCAAGTGTGTTGCTTGTTTTGTAATCCAGGCAAAGGCAGTAGCAGTGCTATCATCACTAACATTTCTGCCTTTGAATCTTGGATCCAAGAGATTTGCAGGAACAGATAGATGCTGCTGCTGCTGCTGCCTGTGTCCAGTCCCTTTAAGGCCTAGTCAGGAGGACAGGAGCAGATCCACCAACCTCTAGATCAAAAGCCAACAATGGAGGAAGTGCACAAGCAAAGAACGCACTGAATCCTTCTTCCTCCAATCCTTCTCTTGCGAAAATAGCAGTGCCCCTTGGGGGCAGAAATGCATCTTGCTCTTGCATTTGAGAGTTGTACTGTGCTGCTTGTCCTCAGTGTACAGGAATTGTAATGATCTTCTGATATGAAGATAATCTGTCTTACATAAGTCTTCCTATTATACAGTTATTACTTAGAAGACATTTTGGGGGGAGTAAAGGGTAGCAATACAAGAACACCTTGTTTAAAACATTTTATTAATCATTCAAAAAACATATTTCATGAGGTTTTTTATTTTTTCCAAATTTCAATTTTTCCAGTTTTCCAGGAAATTAAAAAAGGCCTCGGGAAAAAAATGGAAAAACAGTTTTCCCCCCAATTTTTTTCATTTCCCCCCCAGGCCTTCATATCTCTACCCCCACTACCCGTCTCCCTCATCAAATGCCTGACGAAACAACCAGGTCTTAAATTGTCTGCAGAAGGAGGGGAGGGCTGGGGAGAGGTGAATCTCCACCAGGAGGGAGTTCCACAGCTGTGGTGCGGCCACTGAGAACACCCTCTCGAATGTTGCTGCTCGGGGGACCTACAAGAGGGAGCCCCCGGCTGACCATGGGGGCCAATGCAGGACACGAGGGGTGAGGCGGTCAGAGTGCCTGCACTGGGGAGTTTTGTGGGCTCCAGGGGGGACTGTGCCTGGCCCACAGAAGGGTAAGCAGTGAGATCTGCCAAGAGACTGAGAAGTTAGGAACTGTATATGTGTAGAGTAGGAGACTGTGTGTGGCTGGTGGAGGAACACATCTGGATTTAAAGGCACGTGGAGCTGATTGCCCTGCAGATAGAGACTTTAGCTGCTTGCTCACATTAAGAAAGGGGCGGGGACTAACGTGAGTTTAACTCAAAATCCAGCCCTGTCTCATGGACTAACAGACTTGCGTTAGTCTGGGCACCGGGGGTTAGCATTATAAAAGTAAAACACGGCTCAAAATCCAGCCCTGTCTCGTGTTCTTGAATTTAATGGGGAAGGGAAAAATAACGCTAAAACCCCTGTGCCCATGATTAGGGGTTTCATGTGACTGGACAAATAGCAGTTAAACTCACATTAGTCCCCGCCCCTTTCTTAACGTGGGTGAGCAACCTTAATTGGGCCTTGATCCTGCCAGAACATACCCAAGGTAAAGCCTGTCTCTCTGCTACAACATGAGCTAGGCAATCATTTCTTTTCTCTCTCCCTTCGTTAGTAAAACTCTGTTTTCTACAGTAAACCCTAGATTGTTTTTTCAATCTAATTTATACATGAACTGCCTTATTGATGGTACTTAGGCAATGTCCAGTAGACCTCGTTATTTTGAGACTTCAGAAGGTGTTTGAATCTGGTTGTTTATTTTTTGTTGATTACATCACCCGTGGCCACCTACAAAGGGCATGTGCATAGGCTCAATAATTTGCCTCTACAGCTTAATTGCATAAACCAATGTTCTATGACTACTTTTTAAATTTCTTGTAATATGACCTGTTCCCAAAATATTTTAACCTTTAAACTCTTTCCAGGCTGCAAGCTGCTATATAAACAAGATTTTGCAAGACGGTTAGGACTGAGATGTGTTACTTGCAATTACTGCTCACAGCTCTGTAAAAAGGGAGCAAGTAAAGAACTTGATGGTGTAGTGAGAGACTTCTGCAGTGAAGAGTGCTGTAGAAAATTTCAAGACTGGTACTACAAGGCAAGTGACTGAATCTTTAGGGAAACCTCCAGCGTTTGAAAAAGGGTTAATTTCCTTATTTTCACAAGAATTGACACTTACTGCTGTAAATAGTTTAACTGTTTACTTCATTGCAAGATTTGCTTTCCAATAAGGATATGTTAACTTCTTCAGTTCAGTTCTTAAACAGACATGGAAATGCTTTTCTATGTTAATGAAACCAGTCCCGAGGGAAACTTGAGTTGCAAGCTAGCAATGAAGAAATATCTATATATTTTGCAATGCAAACAAACTATTTTTGTCCACTTGATAGAAAAAGTTTTTTTCCCAATTATCAAAATGTTGAAAATTACTTCCATATGCAAAAGACAAGTTAGTGAAATTCCTGCTTTTTGTGGTTGTGTTCTTAAATTTCCTCTTCTCCCACAGTTTGTGAAATTCAGAGGTTTTGGTTGTTCAGTATCCCAAGGGGGGAAGCATACCAAAGTGTGGGGAGAGACCAAATAGATATTTTTGAAGTTGAAATCAAATGTATTTTTTTCTAATTCTCTTATAAAGTGTATCTACTTGGTCAAGTAGAACAAATCAACGCTATTCCATAAGAGCTTTTGGGAAAGAAGCTAGTGAAATTGGACTGAGTTGAACATACACTTGGTACTACATGTGAACAGCCTGGAAAACTACATTTCTACAGTTGGGGGTGCAAATACAAAAAAACCAAAAAACCACCCCACATGAATACATTGTTAATAAGCTTTTTGAAACTGTTGCCTGGACATAAGATGAGAAAATCTGAAATGTTAGAAGGCAAGCTACAGCCCAAGAAGGCAGGCCTAATCAAAAAGAGCTACCACTGGAGAATTATTGGAATAGGGGGCTCTAAAATGTTTATTTACTAGAGTTTAAAAGGCGCGACTTAACTACAAAAGTCATTGTCTTGAATGTCATTTTGCTGAATAATTCTTCAAACTGTTACGGCAAGAGGGGAGATGAGAAGGTCTCGGAGGTAGAGCAAAACCTGTGTGAATACATAGGTGATGATGTGGAATGGGAAGTAGACACGCTTGCAGATGAGAATTGAGAGGATTGTGGGTGAAGGATGATGCCAAGACAATATTCTGACAAGTGAGACACAAAGCATAGGAGAGTGAGAGCATGCACCGATCCCCAAAAAACACCTTACTACTTCATCTGCACTATAGTATAGATAAGAGAGCAGACCATGAAAGGTGCAGAAAGTAATCGAAGGTTGAACATGGTCCAGTACGTAGCGTAGTTTAGGTGTAAAAAGAAAGTAGAATATGGCAGAGATGAAAATTTAATTTGTGGGGTGCTATGGAGAAGGGATCATGGCACAAAGCTGAAGTCAAACAGCATGGTTGAATAAGTAGAAACTGAACCAGATATGCCTGTTTACTTACTATGGGAACAATCCAGAAGGATGGATTAATTTACTGTTATAAAGAGTTCACAGAAAGGGTTGGGGGTGGGGGCTAGAGGAAATAATCTCAGTCTTCAAGATGTAGTTCATTTCCTTTATAACAAGGAATCTGATTGGTACTGTTATAATTGAGCTCCATCCAAAAACCTTAAGAGTAAATGGAGTTTTTGGTTGAAAAATAAATAAATTTAAAAATAAATTGTTTGCTGAGGAGGAATTAATGATGGTGATGCAAGGCTTCAGAACCAACACCTCTTTGAGATAACTGAAATGGTATCCATCTTTTGGAACTAGTTTTTCCATCTGCCTTCAGACTCTGTATGAGGACTCTAAATTGGGCATAGCCAAAAGGGTTACTTTATTTTTATATATGTGTATATATATGTGTATATATACAAAGCAAACATCTGAAGGAAAAAATGGTTTCTAAGGTTAGACTCTTTAATTCATATACAAGTGAATTAGGAAGGCAAGCTTCCTCCCTCCCGGAGGAAGCTCGTCTTGCCCCAAGCCGTTTAACTTTCCGGTGAATTTGCAAGACCTGGCTGTTCGCCCAGGCCTTTGGGGAGGGTGGGAGGGGGGCGTTGGGGGGTGGTTTATCTCCCACCACCCTTATTTATTGTATTTTTTACCCTAGCCTGTTTTTTTTATTGTGATTTTATGTGTGTTAATATATTTTTATAATTGTGTATTATGTCCTTGGAATTGTTAGCCGCCCCAAGCTGTTGTCAGGAGGGGCGGGATATAAATTGAATGAATAAATAAATAAATATCCAATTTAAGTGTTCACCAACTGCTTAAATCAGAATTGGAAACTTTTTCCTTCCTGTGGGTCACTTTGAAAATTAATTGGGGTTGGTGTGCTCAGTACGGGGGAAGGAAAGGGAGGGCCCAGATCATGGATCTGTGCCATTGATCCATCCCCCTGTTCTTGAGTGAATATCACCATCTCTGTTTCCTTCCCTTGAATTCGCTCTTACAGTGCTTGAGGAAAGGGACTGGATCTATGGGCCAGATCCAGGAATTGAAAAGGGGCCAAATAATAGAAGTTGCGGGCCATATTTGACCTGTTGATCACAGGTTGACTACTTTATATTAAATATTTTTAAAATCTGCAGACCCACCAGAGAATGTCAACAGGCAAGTAGTTCAAGCACAAGTGTCTTCCAAATCGTGCTTTTTTAAAAATCAATTATATTGTAGTACCGTTTACTACTTTACCACAGGTGACTGGTTTATTTAACACTCTTAAGGTTCCCTTTTGCTTCCACTTTTGGTATATGTTGGTACATATAAATGTCAACAGAAGTGATAATTTGTGAAGGACTATGTTACGACATCGCCAATCTAGTTCACTGCCATGGAGTTCTTTAGTAAGAATTAATGCCCAAATAAACTTGGAATGGTCTGAGGAACTTAAGTTGTTCTTCGAGTGGTGGTCTGTCACTCACATGTGGGTTCTGCATCTGCACAGATCGGCCTCAGGAGCTTCTCCATGTGCCGACAGGCCCAGTGTGATTGGTTGACGTTTTGGCAGGTTTCTGTCTTCTGTATAGAAGGCAGAGAGAGGCGCAGGTTACCTCAGTTCCTTTCAACCACCAAAGCTTGGCTGTTGAAGAAAAAGTTCTCCTTGCAGTTCTTTTGAAAACCTTTCGTAAAAAAAAACCCCACAAAAAATCCAGATATTTTTCTTTATCTATTTCATTAGATATTAGAAATCCTCTAGTTGTGTTCGTGCTCCCCCTCCCCCTTGAGGGAGAGCCAACCGATTCTTCACTATGTCTTCTAAACAGAAGAAAGGAGGCTTCAAAAATGTAAAAAAAAAAATCCGGTGTCGCTTCCTCTGACCAATCCTCATGAGGAATGTCTGCTCTGTCTGGGAGAGGCACAAGCCTGTGCAAGTCTCTCTTGGGACATGCCCTTAAGGACTGTACGATGCAGCTCCGATTTGTCCTCCCAGAAAAGGCATGTCCGCACAAGGGGGTCCTCCCCAAATCTTTCTGCGCTACGGCAAAGAAGTCCCCAAAGAGGATGGGATCTGCACCTCCTTCACTGGGAGTCTGATCGCCCTCTGCACCTTTGACTTCCAGGCCACTGGCTCCAAGGAACCCATCTGCACCGGATGATGCTTCCACACCAAAGGAACACACTGCCTCTGCACTGACTCAGGAAACCTCCTCCTCACCAACTCTGGTGCTGACATCTCTAAGTAAGATGACAGTTCTCTTCACTAGTTAAGAGAAGGGAGATAAGAAAACAACTTCATTCAAAAGACTGCAGAAAAGAGAGAGAGAGAAATCTCGGGAAGGCGAAAAATCTACAGAGACCACGGAAATCTAAGGAATTACCTTCCTCGCCACTGTCCTCAGAGACGCCATTAACTCCTCGCGTTCCTACCACCCCTTCACCACATCGAGGGGATCTGTGGCCAATTCTCCACATTTCTCACCGCAGTCTTCCTTTTTCGATTCAGATGACTCACCAAATCAATCATCCCCCACATTTCATTAGACCAGTCACGGCAAATTCCTCTTCTCTCTCCGTGCCATTACCAGTTTGGGTATAACTCGCCGATGCATCAACCACATTATCAATGGCCGCATCAGCCATACTGGCCTTCACCCCACTATCCACCCTATCATTGGGATCCACACTATCATCCAGGGTACGATTTTTATTCGTATAAAACCAGGGGCACACAACCTATGCTTTCCACCCCATCATCGGCTTTAGGCAGAGCTCTAACCCTAGCTCCGTTGCCTACACCCCGGATGTAGTTTCCCCTCTGCACCAGATATCCAGACATCCTTGATGGAGATTGCCCAGCCATGAAGGCTATCCTTCAACACAGTGTGTTAGCACTGAAATGAGCACAAGCTGAGTCTCAACATGGCACCGGGGCAACTACTCTCCTTACCACCACCAGTCACTCTGACACGCCCAGACAGCATTAGCACCGGAACGCAGTGTACTCCACCTATTCTAGTAACTACAAGTCTGGATACCTACACTTCGGTAATCACCAGGCTCAGATACATATGCTCATTCAGCACTGGAAGAGAAACATAACTCTTCTGATACTTCTAATAAGGATGCAACACTATCAGCAGTGTCTGACTTAGAAGACGCCATATCTTCCCCCCTCGGACAGCATATCTAACCCATCTCAGACAGTCCAATTGGAAGATCACAAAAGTTTTCAAACGCTAATTAACAAGATGGCAGAAGCCTTCAACCTAAAAACAGTACCAGTTGAGGAAGAGGGTGAGGATCCTATTTATAAAATACTAGCAAAACGTACTGCTACCAAGGTTACCCTTCTTCTGTCAGACAAAATGATGAAGCAATCCAGAGTCCATTGGAAGACCCCGGCTCTAACTTCTCCTATAGACCCACACTACAGTGCTTTTTATCCAGTCCCACCGGAGGATCATTTGATGTTTATTAAATGCCCAGTAACACATTATCTGACGATACAAGCATCAACAGGACACCAAGCAAAGAGCACTGAGACCTCCCCTTCTGATGAGGGCAAATGTATAGATACTCAGGGCAGAAAAATGTTCTCATCAACAATGATTTTTAACGGTAGCAAATTACACTTTAGCAATGTCCACTTTTCAGCATCTTCTTTGAGACACTGTGGGGCCGATTCTTGTCTCCCCTCCCATCTGATTCGAGGAAACAAGCCGACATCATTCGTGCAGCGGGACTGTCCTTGGCCCAATCTCAATTTACAACAGTGACTCATTGCTGATTATACTGCTCAAGCTACAGCCACCATGTGTAGTCACCAGGAGGCATGCCTGTCTTTGTTCAACAGCATTACCTTTCCAAGCCAGAACAAAGATAGAAAACCTACCCTTTGATGAAAATGGACTCGGCTGCAAATACTGCTGACATCTTGGCAAAGATAAAAGATACAGAGAATAGCCTATGCACTGGGAGACACCTATAAGACCAAGAGGAGGTGTTCTTCTACCCCTATGCATACGTCTGCCAGGTATACGCTGGAATTCTACCAACAATCCCCCAAATACTTCCATTCTCCAACCCCCAGTCTCAAAACAAACGACAATATTACCCTAAACAGAGAACATCCCAACATGCTGCCTCCTTTCCTGCTTCTAAGCAGAGGTTGTGGTTTTAACTGTGGCATCCAGAGCCTAGAACCATCCCTTAATCAGATTACCTTTCCTTAACAAGCTTCTCCCTTGTTTAAAAATCTGGTCTTTGATAACATGTGATCAGCGGGTTCTTGATACCATCTCCCATGGTAACACTATCCAGTTTTCAAAAATTCCCTTTCCAAAATCCTCTTCATAATCCCTCTTTAGGGATCCCTTTCACAAGGCTTTTCTACAACAGAAAACTCTCTCCCTACTCCACAGGGAACCTATTGAAAAAGTTCCTACCGTCTTTTGGCGGGAAGGTTTTTTATTTGAGGTACTTTTTTGTTCCTGTGGCCGTAAACCCATCTTGGACCTCAGAATAATTTAATAAATTTGTCAAACCATTCAAGTTCAGAATGGCTACCCCAAAGAAGGTTCTTCCACTCCTTTTCAAAGGGACATGGTTCTCCACTTTGGACTTGTACTTTCATATATTCCTATTCATCCAACACGTTGCAATTATCTCAAATTTATATTTGGCTCCAACCATTATCAGTACAAGGTTATCCTCTTCCGACTATTCACAGCCCCAAAGGTATTCACTTAAATGTCTCGAGCCAGTGACAGCCTAACTCGGAAAATGAGGGATATTCTCTTATTCTGTATTCCCTTATCTTGATGATGAGCTCCTTGTTTCCCATTCAAAAGACCAATTTCAAGATGAAACACACTTCACCATAAACCTCCTACAACAATTAGGATATAGACCTCATAGGAATCTCAGAGACCTGATGGAATGAGGATAACCGATGGGATACGGTATTGCCAGGATACAAAACACATCGAAATGACAGAGTAGATCGAGCTGGTGGTGGGGTGGTGCTATATGTAAGAGACCACATTGAATCAAGCAGGATTAATATTGTAAAGGAAGCAAATGGGATTCTGGAATCTCTGTGGATAGAAATTCCATGTATAACGGGGAAGTGTATAGTGGTTGACCTATAAACTCATCCTCCTGACCAGGACAGTGAGACTAACTGTGAAATGCTAAGGGAGATTAGGCAGGCTACTAAAGTCGGAAAAGCAGTAATAATGAGCAATTTCAATTACCCTCCTATTGACTGGGTGAATGTCTCCTCGAGGCGGGATGCAGAGGTAAAATTTCTCAATGTCATAAATGACTGCTTTCTGGAGTAGCTCGTCCTGGAACTAACAAGAGATCATAATCTAACCAAATTTGATGTCCTCACAGGAGGGAAAATGCCAAATAAAACCACTGTGGTAACATATAACTTTAGAAAGGAGAACAATGTAAAAATGAGGAAACTAGTTAGAGGGAAACTTAAAAGAGCAGTTGCAAGAATTAAATGTCTACAGGCAGTATGGAGACTATTTAAAAACTCTAACTTAAACTCAGATTAAATGTATTCCACAAATTAAAAAAGGTAGGAAGAGGCCCAAACATCTGCCTGTGTGGCTAAATGGTGAGCCATTTGGCTATTGGAGCCAAAAAAACATCCTTTAAAAAATGGAAAGAGAGTCCCAATGAGATAAATAGGGAAGAGATTAAGCGCTGCCGAAGTAGATGTAAAAAGTTAATAATAAGGCAGGCCAAAAAGGAATTTGAGGAACAACTTGCTAAAGATGCTAAAACTAATAATAACTCTTTCAAGTACATCAGAAGCAGGAAGCCTGCTAGAGTGACAGTTGTGCTGTTTAGATGACCTGGGGGAGAAATGGGTGCTTAGGGAGGAAAAGGACATTGCAGAGAAGCTGAATGAGTTCTTTGCTTCGGTCCTCACTGCAGAGGATATTGGGGAGATACCCACGCCTGAACCTTACTTTGTAAGTGATGAATTGGAAGAGCTGTCACAAATCAACGTGACTCTGGAGGAGATCCTAGAAAAAATTGACAGACTAAATACTAACAACTTACCAGGACCAGATGGTATTCATCCCGGAGTTATGAAGGAACTCAAATATGAAATTGCAGACCTACTGTTAGTCATTTGTAACCTGTCGCTAAAATCTGCCACTGTACCCAAGGACTGGAGGGTGGCAAATTGGATCCCTTTTTAAATATCGGGGTTACGAGGTGATCCTGGAAACTACAGACCAGTAAGCTTGATGTCTCTGCTGGGCAAAATGGTGGAAAATATAATTAAGAACAGAATCGCTGGGCATGTTGATAAACATGGCTTAATAGGGAAGAGTCAGCCTGGATTTAGCAAAGGTAAGTCATGCCTCGCTAATCTGTAGGAATTCTTTGAGGGTGTAAAGAAGCATGTGGACAAGGGATACCCGGTAGACACAGCGTACCTGGATTTCCAGAAAGCATTTGATAAGGTCCCACATAACTCTTGAGAAAATTAAGAAGTCATGGGATAGGAGGTAGTGTCTTACTATGGATCGGTAATTGGTTAAAGGATAAGAAGCAAAGAGTAGTACTGAATGGTCAGTTTTTGCAATGGAGAGATGTTAAAAGTGGTGTGCCCCAGAGATCTGTATTGGGACAGGTGCTGTTTAATGTATTCATTAATCTGGAAAAGGGTGTTAAGAGTAAACTGATTAAAATTTGCAGACACCAAGTTGTTCAAGGTAGTTAAAACACGAGCAGACTGTGAAGAACTGCAACAGGATCTTACGAGACTGGGTGCCTGGGCATCTAAATGGCAGATGAGATTTAATGTAGACAAGTGCAAAGTGATGCACATAGGGAAAATAATCCAAACTATGAGTACACAATGCTGGGTAGTAAACTAGGAGTTACCACTCGGGAAAAGGATTTTGGAGTGACTGTGAACAATACACTGAAATCCTCAGCCCAGCGTGCAGCAGCAGTCAAAAAAGCAAACCGACTGTGAGTAGTTATTTGCAAAGGAATAGAGAATAAAACTGAGGTTGTCATAATGCCACTGTACAAAACAATGGTGCAACCGCACCTGGAATATTGTGTGCCGTTCTAGTCACCCCATCTCAAAAAAACCCTAGCTGAACTAGAAAAGGTACAGAGAAGGGCAACAAGAATGATAAAGGGTATGGAACGGCTTCCAGACAGAGAGGCTTGACAAGCTGAGTCTTTTCAGCTTAGAGAAGAGAAAACTGAGAGGGGACATGATAGAGGTTTATAAAAGCTGGGCTTGAGGGACCATTGGTCTGACTCAGTATGGCACTACTTATGTTTTTATGACTTGTAATTAATTTTCAAAAAACCTTTCTAATACCTTCAAAAACTATTTGGTTTATAGGTGCAGATCTGGACTCTTAGATTACAAACATTCCTCCCTGCAGAATGATTACTCACCATCCAAATCTTTGTTGCTTTGTTCTAGTCTTACCCAACTCAGACTGTGTGATACTTCTTCCATCTCCTTGGACATAGATGGCCTCAGCTCCCACAGTGATCAAATGTGCCATGCTCGGAATGAGACCTCTATGGCATTGGCTGGCATGGAAATACTCCCCTTCCACAGACACACATTGACAATATGCTCACTATACCCCAATTTAATTATTCACACTCTTTTCTGGTGGACCAGAGAAGAAAATCTGCTAGCAGGAGTACCCTTTGCCCAACTTGTGCCATAGGTTCTAATTACCACCGATGCTTCTATGATGGGATGGGGTGCCCACTGTCTCATACTCTTAGTGAGCAGATCTTGAAATCCATAGGAATATTCCTTACACATCCATCTTTGGGAACTAAGAGCAGCCATGAAGACTTTTCCTTACTCGCATCGAAGGGAAGAGAGGGCAAATCGCCACTGACAACACCACAGCAGTGTGGTACATAAACAAGCAGGAAGGCACACATTCCTCCAGACTGTACAGAGAGGTGATAAAACTTGGCTGGTCAGTCCAATGTGATTACAGCCAGAACTCCCACCATACAGCACGAGTGGATGCTAAACAGGTCAGTGGTCCTTGATCTATTTTCAGAGTGGGGGACTGGGGTCAACCTCGAATAGACCTATTTGCAACTCCCAGAATACACAATGTCCTGTGTTCTGCAGTCGAGCAGGAAAAGGGAAAAGCTCACTAACAGATGCTTTCCTGCTTCATGGGGGAGAACGGTTTCTGTACACTTTTCAACCATTTCCTCTGATCACCAGAGTCCTAACAAAACTATCTCTAGACAGATCACGTTGCATTCGGATAATCTCGAACTGGCCAAGACAGCCATAGTGTACACAGTTTAAGACCATAGCAACAGATGACACTCGTCTGCATCTCCTCCCAGATTTCCTACATCAGCACAACAGCAAGATTCTGCATCCCAGTCTCCAGTCATTACATCTAACAGTGTGACTGATATCACCTTAATGCTCCAAGACCTACAAGACTTACCTGAGGAGGTAGTTCAGATCCTGAAGAGCGCCCACAAGAACTCTACAAATAAAACATACAAATTAAAATGGAAAAGGTTCTCTGCATGGTCTACATCACAAAACTGTCAACCACAGGCTGCAACAATTAATCAACTTCTTTCATATAAATCTCAAGGCCTGGGACAGTTGTCCTTGAAGTTTCACCTCACAACAATATCGCCATACTCGATAGTCAATCTATCTTTTCTCATCCAGTCCTCAAGAGGTTCCTGAAAGGAATTTTCAACATTGATCCACTAATTAGAGACCTTGTCCCCCTTGGGACCTGAACGTAGCTTTGGAAATACTTAACTTACCTCCATTTGAACCCCTTGCGACGTGTTCTCTAAATCTACTGTCTTTAAAAGTCTCCATGCTGGTTGCTGTCATGTCAGCTAGAAGAGCAGGTGAAATAGTGGGTGTGTCTGCTGCTGTCCTTCCTGTCATTCCACAGTGAGGTCATGATTAATTACCCCTTTCCTTTAAACCTAAAATCGTCACAAAGTTTCATATGTCACAACTTAATTACTCTCCCAGTTTCCCCCCCAAACCACACTCTTCTAAAGGGGAGTCCAGCCTTCATACGCTGGATGGCAAGAGAGTGTCATGCTTTTATTTGCAAAGGATGATGCCTTTTCGCAAATCTAACTCCCACTTTATAAATTCAGGAGGCCCCTCACCTGGGAACAAGGTATCCCCTTAAACCATTTCTTCCTGGTTAGTAGAGTACATCTCTCTCTGGTGGGTAAAAAAAAACCCAGAGGAACTTAAAGGCCATTCTACTAGGTAGGTAATAGTTTGACTGACCACGCGGGTCTTTTCAATATATAACAGTAACAGTCACTACAGATGTCAGCATCGCTAAAAATTATATACAAATTTAAAATCCAAGATATTACCCATTAGGTAAATTCCATTTGATACATAATACTAAAAAACAAAATCTGGCAACGCGCTTTGAGCTTTCAGAGCCAAGACCACATAAACGTTTTCTCAGGAGGATTTCATATTGTCACTCGAGATATTCTCCTGTGTAGGGAGCTAAATATGTCTCCCGAATATCAGAGTAAAGTGAGCAGTAGAAAAAAACATGTTTAGGTGTTTCAAGTTGTTGTCTCGAACAATGGGTACAATATCTGGTCTCTCTCAGGACCTTATTGTATCACCCTTCGAATATAGCAGAGGGGAAAATTTCGGTTCTAAAAAGTGTTAAAGGCGGCCTGATATTTTGGCATCCGTCCACACAAATAAATAATGATCAATTTTGGAATATAAACAAATTTCAGGGTATAATGAGACCACATTTTCCTTGGCTAGTATGGTGGATTCATTTTGGATTTCCTGATCAACTATTCTCTTCCTAATAATTTCTGCTGCTGCTTTAATTCCCAGTGAGCCCAACAAGGCTATGGACAAGCCCAACTTAGCAACCTAGTTCTCAGTCTTGCCATTCCACGTATCTCTTATTCCAAAATTAACTAGTAATGCAAACAGTGAGTTTGCCAGGGGGAACAGGGTTGTTCTCATCCAAAATTTAATTAAGTATAAAGCTTTCGTTTTAATTGGTGAGGACAAGGTCTCAGCTCGTAGCCATTCTGCGAAGGCCATGGCCACTTCTGCTGCAGGGGCTCGTAATTTCCCTATAGAAGAAATCTACAAGGCAGCAACATGGAGCTCAGCTCACACCTTTTCCAAGCACCACGCTCTGGACATTGCAGCCCGTACTGATGCTGTTGGGATGTGTGCTTTTTTATTCTCCCACAGGTGAGAGTCACGGAGTTCCACTCAAAGAAGAAACCAGGTTACTTCCCTGTAACCTTGGTTCTTCGAGATGGGCGCCATCACTCACACCACCCACTCTCCTTTCCCTCTGCATCTACTTAAAGAGTGACTTAGATGTGGAGGTTGGAAGGAACAGAGGTAATGCGTGCCTCTCCCTGCCTTATACTGCCAGTGGAAGTCCGCCAAAACATCAACCAATCACGTAGGGCCCTTGTCAGCCTGAGAATAACTGCTTGGAGAAGCTTCCGAGGCCAATCTGCGCAGGCACAGAACCCACAGGTGTGAGTGACGGAGTCTATTTCAAAGAACCACTGTTACAGGTAAGTAACCCCGGCTTCCTTCTATCTTAGAAACTAGAAGTGAGTGCAGAGACAATCCTGTCTGGAAACACTTTAATCTAAATTTTCAATATACATTCTGCTCATCATTCTGAAAAATTTTGTTTTATTGCATTAGTCATTATTAATTACTCTCTGCTATATAGCAAAGAGCTTTTAAATCAATTCAGATACAATACATGCGACAAAGTGTTTTTTCTTTTTTTTTCCCCCCCGTGAGTGTATCTTATGGACCAGAATTGGTATTTTGTGTGGCTGGAAAGAATAATTATGGAGCTGTAGTCTCTCTTCTCTTTTAGTGGTGCATGCTTTAATTGATTCCATATGATACTGATTTATTGCTCGGTGGGTAAAGATGGGTCAGTTTATTGACTTAAATGCTTCTTCCAAATACAGCTTTTTTGGGGGTCCCCCCCCCCCCCCCCTACAAAAGTATAAAATCAAGTGAATGTGTCCATGCATGCTTGTGGATTAGAAAATAGCAAAAATATAGAATTAGCAGTCTCCACTTCAGTCTTAAGCTACTAATTAAAACCTCAAAATCTTCCTTTAAGGCTGCAAGGTGCGACTGTTGTAAATCTCAAGGAACTCTCAAAGAAAAAGTTCAGTGGCGTGGGGAAATGAAACATTTCTGCGATCAGCACTGCTTATTGCGCTTCTACTGTCAACAAAATGAACCTAATATGGCAACACAAAAAGGACCTGAAAATTTACATTTTGGTACGTGATCTTTATAGATACTAAATGGCAAAACTTGGACACTTTTAAAAAACCTTGTGGGCCAACATCTTAATCTTTTCATCTGACTTTTCAGAGGAGAAATTGCTGTAAAATGAACAATTGGATGAGACACTTTTTGTAATGCACCAGGTGTCAGGGTCCTGGCTCCATTGTGCTAGGTACCTGTCTCTCCAACTCATGCTCATCCTGCTTATTGAAGGTGGATGGTTCAGCAATGGTACCTTTTTGTTGATGAGTATTGCTAGTTTATGTTGGGGACGGTACCTGCGAGCCTTAAAGGCCAGTTTTGTCGTGCTGAACCTTACCGCAGCATTCAATAAGCTTGACTATGGGTTGCTGCTTTAGCAGCTAGGGACATTGCAGTTTGATGTGAGCTGCCGATCAGTGATACCTGTCATACTAACAAGAATTGAGTTAGTTGATAGTGATGTATGCTTGTGTTATACCTGAGAGACTTGAAATGTGACACATTGCTCATGTTGTTCAACATATACATGCAACCCCTTGGATGTTATGTCTAAGCATGAAGCTAAGCATAGTCGGTATGCTGCTGATTCACAACTATGAATCTCTTGCCCTGCGAGCTTTGTCAGGTTGGCCTCTGCCCTGGAGGAATGCCTGAACAATGTAGCCAGCTGGATGAGTTGGAGCTCTCCAGGGAAGAAAGGTGATGCCGTTGAGGAGGGGTAGCTGATTTGAGGATGCATTTGCCTTGCTTGTGCCCCTGCATATTGCAGGGATTCAGCTGAATGTAGCAGGCTAGGTAAAAAAATAATCTAGGATGTCACTTTTGACCATGCTGTTTCCATGAAAACTTGGATATCGGACATGAACTCAGTTTGGACCAGCTATGCCAATAACTATCCCAGGCTGAACTTGCTACAGCAACCCGGGCCATGACCAGGAGACTTGATTTTTGTAGTTTGTTCTTCTGTGGAATTGAGTGGTTCTTCTCCATTACTTGCGAATCATTCAGAATGCAGTAGTGTGGCTACTTACTGGCTGGGCAGCCAGTGGTCGTATTATGCCTGCCCTGTGTTCTCTACATGGGGAGACATTAAAGGGAATCGGCACTGGAACCTCTGAGAGCATCTGGATAATAAGCACTGCAACCTCTTAAGTGCTTTTTAAGGTGAGGAGGGAGGAACCAAGATGAATATCCAGAGGGAGCGAGTTACACACTGCAGGGGCCACCACAGCAAAAACCCAATCACTTGCTAACTTAAGGCATGATGCTGGGATCCCCAAACAGCAGGTGGTTTCTGAGCACTGATAAACCAGCAGGATGAAGGTTCCAGGAGCAGGTCTTACAGCTAGCCAGGGCCTATACGATCAAGGGTTTTAAAAACCAGCACTGCAATTTTAAATTCGATCTTCCCCTCTACAGGCAGCCCATGCAGAGAACACAGGGCAGGTATAATATGATCGTTGGCTGCCCAACCAGTAAGCAGCCACACTACTGCAATCTTACCTTCCCCATTTAAGCTGTTTTAAATGGATCTTACATGGATTTTAACTTTGTATTGTGTTTGGTATCAGAGCTGTTAAGTGCCCCAAGAACCATTTGGTAGCAGAGGCGACCTGTGTAAATAAATTAGTTGGTTTTACTAACAGAAATATTGCTTAGTACTCTAGCTTTTGTCCCTTTCTTAATTATCTGTTCTGGGAAACTTGAAGGAAATATCTTGCTGTGGAAGAAGAGGGTTTTGCACACCTGTTATATACTTTCCCTCTAAATAAGATACAGAGCCAGTTGATCCAAAAAGCAACCTTCCTCATCTACAGGGTTTAGATCTGGTTCTGACCTCAAACTGGTCACAGTTCCACACTAGAGTACACTAGGTTTTCTTGCAGTCATTTTCCTCTTTCTTTGGGGTTAGCCGTTTTCTCATTCCTTATTGCCGATTTACAGCATTTCTGACTGCTCTTGCTCTAGAAGCAGCTGTTCCATGTTCCCAATAGAATCAACCTATTGCAGGCCTCTCTAATTGTCTCTAGCTAAGCTTGTACTCTGCATCTAGGTACCTGGCATGCCTCTAGATTCCTGCTTTCGTACATCTGTTGTAGCCTCGAAGGCTGGCTCATTGAGTCCGATCCCGTTGGTACACCACATCAGATTGAGATTGGAGGTGTAAATGTTCAGCACTATAAGTGGGTTCGCCCCCCTGACTGCTGTTTAGTATGAAAGAAACATTTTGTTTAATTGCCATCACATCATTGTAAATATCTGTCTTAAATTAACTTTGACCCTAGAGATTGTACTAAAATAATTTGATTAATTACCATCACATCATTGTAAATATCTACCTTATACTAGCATTGACCCTAGAGTGTACTAGAGAATAGCTTCAAGGCCAGAGGTTTCAGAGGACGATATAGCCTCAATAGGAACAGATTACAAACCACGCACCTAGATTTTGGGGGGTTTTACCTTTAGAAAGCTACGTACAGCTAGCTGTACCATGACTCAGTATTAGTCCTCCTGCTCCGTTGTACTTACTATCTACCTCAATGGTAGTTTGGTTTTGGGAGAATTTATAGCTACACGTTGCTTTGATTGCCCCTAACTCTCTTCCCTAGTTCTCTCTGGCCACAAGGTTGGGGATTCATAAACTATTGCTTCTTTCACGATTCCCCCAATTTATCCTTAGTAATTCTGGTAGCAACCTTCCTACTGCTTCATTCCTCTGGTCATGCAGGAAGGACAGGGACACTAGCATTTAGACATGTTTGGGCAGAGTGGGTGAGGAATCTTTTTTTCTTAAGTGGAAATTAATCAATGGCACGTTTGGGTAATGATCCTCGGGCCCAAATCCAGTCTAACTCTGACTTCTGTTTGACCTCCTTTACAATTTCTGACTCCAGCTTTTGCCCTGTAAACTTGGAGGAGAGGCATGCCCTCGAGGATAAGGGATTGATCCATGCACAGATCCATGATCTGGACCCTCCTCTTCCTTCCCCCATCTCCACACACTCTGTAAGCACTCCCACTCCAAACTCCTGCCCAGCTTACCAGAGCTTGTACTAATTTCAAAGTAGCCCATGGGAGGGAGAAGGCTCCCCACCCCTTATAGTGTTTCCTTGATCTGATAAGAAGCATGTGGTCAGGCATGGGAAGAAGATCTAAGAGGGCACAAGCCAATTGAAGTGATTATAGAAGCTTGTCTAAATTCAGAAGTTGAACCAGTTTAGGTAAATGATTTTTCTAAATGGCGCATGCCCTTTTTGAGGACACCTATAAACTGGTGCAAGTGGTTGATACTGGTTTTACCCTAATTTGGTCAGGCACTTTTAAACCAATTGAGGCTTCCCTACAAGGGGGTTGCATCAGTTTACCTAAATTGTCTTAGAAACCAGTTCAGTTAAATTGATGCCGTTTCTATATGTAGACATTTGACTCTTTCTTTGGTGCATGAACTGCAGTTAGAAACAGTTAATATTACCGTGGTGCAGCTGGGTTTACAGTAATTACCTTAGCTTTAGGTTTTTTATTATTATTGCACTGTACATACCAGAAAAGAACATATTATCTAAATCTTGAATTTCTGTTTACATTTTTAGATCAGGGTTGTCAAACATCCCGAACAAAAATGACAGTAAGTATAAATAAAGTTCTAACCAATGTACTTACTTTTGTGTCCCTCTTTACTGTAGTATCTGAAAATCTCTGGTTTCATGTCTTTATCCTCAAAACAATCCTGTGAGGTAGGGAAGTAATGTAATTCTCCACATACCTCTGCATCCTCCTCCTGTTGGGTAGTTCTACCATTGACCGATAGGAGGCAGATGACTAATTTTCTTCTGCGCCTGCATCACTGGAACTACCCAGCCGCTTCTCCAGTCCGTCTTCTGCTTTGAGACCGATAGGACGCTCTTCAAATCCTCAGATCTTTTTTTAAAAAAAAGGAAGTAGGAAAGAGGCTTGTATTAAAAAAAAAAAGCAGGTTGGCGGGGCTTGAGGGGGCAGCGATCCTGGACGCGGTCTCGGGTTTTTCGCGTTCAGGCCAGATTAATACTGAAGCCCCAGCCAGCTCCCTTGCATGGCACCGGGGAGCGGGGGACACCGCGCAGTTTCCCGCCTAGCGGACAGCGCCGGTTGGGTGATCTGCCCTGCCTCAGAACGGGGTCAGCGCTGCTTGATCCCATACCTTTTACCAGAAGCTGAGAATAAATATAGGGAGATTGCCAGATGAGCTCAGCTGCTAAAGAGCCGGTTCTCCACCCCCCCAGCTAGCGGGGCGGGAACAGACGCATATGGAGGAGGCTCTCCTTAAACTCTATAGCCCAAACCATGGGTGAGATCTTAGTTCTTTGAGGGAACTAACCCGGGCCAAGCCAGGATCAAAAAGAAAAAGGGACCCTCCTGCCTCCTCAGGCAGGGCCGGCGCGAAACTCCTCAGGGCGGGAAAGCCCAAGGCGCTGTCCAAGAAACACAAGACTCCACCAGGGGGAGCCAGGACCCAGTTACTACTCTCTCCTCGGGGCTCTGAGGAGGAGGAGCAGCCAGAGGGTTCCAGCCAGGCCTTCAGCAACAGGGACCTGGCAGTTTCAGACTCAGACTCAGAGTCTGAGACAGGGTCTGTCTTGGAAGAGGGGGAATGGACAGAATCTCCTGCAGACCCCAGAGATAGGGACAGACACTTTCCCAGTCAGGGCAGAGAGGAGCTTATGGGGCAGGCTATAAAAACCCTCCAACTCAAAGAGAAAACCTCCAAGAAGGCCTCCTCTGACTCGCAGGAGGAGGAAACAAGAGAGTTTCTCCCCTCCCTACACGGCAGGGATCAGGGGCTGCCCTTAGACCAGGCTTTTGAAAGGTTGGTGCTAGAGGATTGGAAGCACCCTGACAGATCTTTCAAGATGAACAAGGCACAGGATTTGCTTTATTCATTCTCTAGAAAAAAGGAGCCCCTGTTTAAGAGCCCAAAAATAGATGCAGCAGCGGCCTCGCTGGCTCGTGACTGTGTTCCCCACTGAGGGAGATTGCCACCCTAAGGACCCTACAGATAGGGGCGTGGACTCTGCTCCGAGGAGAGCTGTAGACTGCAGCGCAGTGTCCCTCAAGGTTAACATTGTGGCCTCTTACGTATCCAGGGCACTTATGTCTTGGATGCAGGAGGCTCAGGACCCTGATTATATCTGATAGGAGGGCTCAGAAACTGTCTTCCCTCATTTGTTTGGCTTCCGCTTTTTTAGTGAATGCGACGACAGATGTCCTGGTCTGGTCAGCCAAATCTATGGTGAACGAAATAACAGCCAGACGTAGAGTATGGCTGCGTACCTGACAGGGAGACTCCACAGCCAAGAACCTCCTCACTTCAGCCCCTTATAGGGGTGCCAAGCTCTTTGGGGTTTCCCTGGATAAGGTGCTGGAGGAAGCTAACCTTAAGGATAAGCCCAAGACCCTCCAACAGGTCACTACAAAAAGGGGATTTTTCCGGGGCTATCAGATTCAGAGGGTTTGGGGGCCCGTCTAGACAAGCTCATTTTCAGGGCTCCAGGTCTCACTCAGCCAACTTCTCCTTTCGAGGGAGGGGCTTCAGAGCAGGGAGATTTGACAGGCGTAGGTCTTGGGGATTTGCTGCCAACCAATCCAAACAGGAGGCCTGACTATACCTCCGGGGAGGTAGGGTGCAGGCTTCAGCAATTCCAGGCAGCATGGCTCGACTCCGTAACAGACTCTCTGGTCCTATCTTGTATCTCAAGGGGGTACGTGATGGATCTAGAACGCACCCCAAGACAAAGATTCCTACCCTCCCCAGTGTCAAAAGACATCGCAAAACACAGGGCCCTGGCAGGAGAAATCCAGAGATTGGCAGAGATTCAGGCAGTGGAACAAGTCCCCATGCCGGAACGTTTCTCCGGCATTTATTCCATCCTGTTTCTAGTCGCCAAGACACAGGGAATGGAGAGCGGTGTTAGATCTCAAAGCCCTGAACAAATATGTGAAGAGAGAGAGATTCAAGATGGAGACTGCGGCGTCAATCTGCCAGAGCCTGCAAAAAGACAACTGGATGGCATCTTTGGACCTCAGGGAAGCCTGTCTGCACGTGCTAATCTGGGAGCCACACAAGAAATGGCTCAGGTTCTCATACAACGGGGAGCACTGGTAGTTCAGAGCTCTGCCCTTCGGTCTGTTGCCTGCTCCCAGAGTCTTCTTGAAGATCTTGGTGCCCCTCATTGCCAACCTTCGCAGCAGGGGAATACACATTTATGCTTACCTAGACGACCTGCTAATCAGGGCCAACTCCGTGTCCAAAGCTCAGACACATCTGAAGGTTATGATCCAGTACTTGGAGCAACACGGCCTGTCACCTAACATCGAGCCGCAGACTGGAGCATCTAGAGATATTGGTGGATACCGCCTTAGACCGCGCGTTCGTTCCCCCAGAACGGCGGGACAAGATCAGGTCGTTTATACACCAGCTGAGACTACAACGACGCATGAGACTCAAGCAGCTAGCAAGATTACTGGGTCTACTGATTTCCTGCATCGGACAGGTGACTTGGGGACATTTCCACCTTCGTCCCTTGCAGAGGCAGCTCAGGGGTTTTCAGAGAGCTTACGCTGGGGCTCAACCCCTGGGTCCCCATCCCGCGAAGCCTAAAGGCCAATGTCCTGGTGGTTAAGGCCAGAAACGCTCCAGGAAGGCGTCCCCCTTACAGAACCAACAAGGACAGTAGTAACAACGGATGCCAGCCTCCAGGGATGGAGAGGCCATTCAGGAGCTCATTCAGTCCAGGGAGTCTGGTCTCAGACGGATGCGAAAAAGATCAATCTTCTCGAATTGAAAGCCGGTCGCCTCGCTCTCAAGAAGTTGGCCCCGACGTTTCCCTCACGACACCTCCTGGTGTATACAGACAGTGTGACGGCAAAGGCCTGTCTCAACCACCGGTGTGTGTGTGTATGTCAAGATTGCCGCAATTGCACTGGGAGGCAGTGAGACTTTTCTCATGGGCCCAGATCCACTTGAATTCAATAAAGGCCCTGCACATCAGAGGACAGGACAATATTCAGGCAGACTGGCTGAGCCACCAGACCTTGGAGCCACACGAGTGGATGTTGGCACAGAGCTGTGTTCCAACAGGCGGTAGAGTGGTTCGGTCTACCGATAATGGACCTCTTCGCATCAAAGCACAACACCCAGCTTCCCCGATTTTCACACGTGTACGCTGCACCGACGCAGAGGGGATCGATGCCCTAAACTGTCACTGGCCCAGAGGTCTCCTGTACGCCTTCCCTCCTTTTCCCCTGATCCAGAGAACAATAAGCAAAGTGGCTAGGGAGCAGGCATGCCTAATATTAATAGCACCATGGTGGCCCAGGAGGCTGTGGTTTTCCGAGCTGATAGAGCTCAGTCAGTTTCGGTACCACCGGTTGCCACTACTGCCGACGTTGCTCTCCCAAGACCCAGTCTACTTCTCAGAGATCCAAGCGTTACAACTAACAGCATGGCGCTTGAACGCTCAGCGTTGAGGGCGAGGGGGTACTCGGAGGCGGTCCTCTACTATCCAGCGGTCAAGAAGAGCTGCCACTAGAAGAAGCTATAGTGCTACATGGAAAACATTCGCTACCTAGTGTATCCAGCAGGACCAGGACCCTGTGAAGGCGGGGGTGTCTAAGGTGCTAGACTACTTGCAACAAGGGCTAGATAAAGGTCTCAGGGCTAACACACTAGCCAGACAGGCAGTGTCTATAGACTCCGTACTCAGAGCCGTAACAAACAGAGTGATTTCCTCCCACAGAAATGTTGAGGTTTCTGCGAGCAGCCAGAATGGTCTCGCCCCCAGTAGTACATAGGGTCCCCTCTTGGGACCTCAACTTGGTGCTAGAGGCTCTGACCAGAACCCCCTTCGAGCCACTGAGACACATCTCATATTTTTTGACTCTGAAGGTCATCTTCCTGGTGGCAGTAACATCGGCAAGAAGAGTTCCCGAGCTCGGAGCCCTATCCATGGAGGACAATTTTTGCATTTTCCAGAGAGATTCAGTCACCTTAAGATTAGATCAGGCCTTTTTGCCAAAAGTTAATTCTTGGTTCCATAGATCTCAGGAAGTAGTGTTACCCTCTTTTTGCCCCAGTCCAGTGCACCCCAGGGAAAAGGTCTGGCATACCCTGGACGTATGCTGGGCACTGAAAGTCTATTTAAATAGAACCAAGAGTTTCAGGCAGTCTACGGCACTTTTTGTTAACATTAGAACAGGGTGTATGGGAAGCAAGGTCTCTAAGACCCTGATCTCCAAGTGGGTCAAGCAAGCAATTCTAGAAGCATACAGGGCGAGGGGTAGGATTCCCCCCCTCCAGATTTGGGCCCATTCTGTACGTTCTGTGGCCATGTCCTATGCCTTTAAGGCAAGGGCCTCTTATGAAGAAATTTGCAGAGCCGCCACCTGGGCCTCGATTCACACTTTCGCGAGGCACTACAAAATCAATGTGCTGCAGTCGGCTGAGGCTGCCTTCGGCAGAAGGGTGTTGCAGGCGGTACTGGATCCTCCCAGTGCTGCTGGCTCCCACCCTTAAGATTGTTGTCAGGAGGCTTGGGTGTACATCCCAACAGGAGGAGGATGCAGAGGTATGTGGAGAAAGGAGAATTGGTAACCTACCTTAGGTGAATTCCTTTCTCTCATACTCTGCATACTCCTTCGACCCTCCCTGCCATGCAGCAGATTGAGTAATGGGGAGGTTTTGGGGGTCAGTACCTAGGCAACATTGTACATAATTAGAACCATTTATCTGGTTGATTGTCTAGTTTGGGGGAGGGGAGTTATTAACAATTATTACTTCTAGCGTTTCACCGGCTGGTGGACATGGTCTTGTCAGCTGTGGGACGAACTGGAGAAGCGGCTGGGTAGTTCCAGTGATGCAGGCGCAGAAGAAAATTAGTCATCTGCCTCCTGTCGGTCAATGGTAGAACTACCCAACAGGAGGAGTATGCAGAGTGTATGAGAGAAAGGAAGTCACCTAGGTTACCAATTCTCCTATCCCCTTTTTAGGGAACTGAGGCACAGATTGATGGATAACAGGCATGTGTTGAGTTTCAGATTTTTAAAGGCTTATTTTTATCATAATTGTACATATGCAATGTTGGATTCTAAATTAGGTGTTTAAAACTTAGCAAAAGATCTTGGAGTCCTTGAAGACAGTTTATTGAAAAAATCAGCACTCAAAAAGGAAAACAGTGTGTGTGGGGGGAATCATTAGAAATGGGATAGAAAATAAAATGGAAAATATCATAAATACCTCTTTATGGTTGCCCACGCTTGAATATTATTCTGTGCAATCTGGTCTCCCTAAACTCAAAAAGGACATAGTAGAAATGGAAAAGGTGCAGAGAAAGGCAACAAAGATTATCAAAGGCATGGAACAGCTTTCTTATAAGGAGAAGCTAAAGTGGTTAGAACTCTTTAGCTGTTAGAAGAGATGACTGATGAGTTATGATAGAAGTTTACAAATTCATGAGTGATGCAGAGCAAATAAATAGGGAGCGGTTGCTTACCCCATCAAAATACAAAACCTGGGGACACCCTATACAACTAACTGGCAGTAGATTTTAAAACAAAAGGAAGTATTTTTCACTTGATGTACAATTAACCTGTGGAGCTCATTGCCAGAGGATATGACAGCCAGGAGCATAATTGGCTTCAAGAATGGATTGAATAAGTTCTTAGAGGATATGCCCATAAATGGTTATTAGTCAAGTTGGTCAGGGGATGAGATCTGACTGTTTGGTGCTGAAAGTAACAGAAATGGATCACACTAGTGTGGCCTGTTGTGTGTTTTCTCTGGGTGTTTTCAAATGAGGAAGCTGGTGGGGGTGTGTGTGCATGAACTCAGTGTGGTTCTGCCATGGAGCATCCACATAGGTGGAATGTGTGGGGAGCAATTCATGAGGGCAGCTCCCAGCATGGCTACCCTGGCCGCAGAGGAAGCTGCCATACATTTGGCTGGCCCCACATGGACTACTCAGGGTTTCTGGCATGGCTTTGTACGTGGTCATGAGTGGATGCTCCATGGCTCATGGGAGCATGCATCGAGCCACTCCACCTTCAGATGGATGGTCAGATCAGTGGCTCCAGGGTGGCCACGTGAGGTAGCTAAAACATCCTCTGAAGTGACTGAAGTTGGCCACTCTTAGAGACAGGATGCTGGCGTAGATGGACTAACCATTCATCTGACCCAGTATGGCACTTTATTGTGTTCTTACCTTGGTGTAAATCGCCTGCGGCGGCAGACACAGGAACAATAATGCCCAGGACTAAAATAATTCTTATAAAAACACAGTGAAGTCAATGAGAATATGCAAATCAGGACCTTAACATTGTGCTTCCTGTATCTTCCAAGTTGTTTCAGTCTTAAAAGCTGAAGCTTTACAGAATGTTAATTAAATAGGCCTATTCATAATACACACAAAATAAACTCTTCCATGTGAAACAGATTTTTAAAAGAATAGTTATATTGTTTAAACCAGTGTTTCAAAAACATTTTAATACCTGAGGCCCCTTTCTTTTTCTCGATTAAAATTGGCAACATGCTTTACTCTTACACCTGAAAAGGGGGGTGGTATGTGATTTTATATAATGTGTACCTTATAAAGTTTACAGTACAGGAACATTTATAATAATCCTACACAAAAATGGGGAAAGTATCATTTTCAAGGCACACTTCTGGCACTACCACAGCACAATAGTGTGCCTTGGCACACCCTTTGGGAATGACTGTTTTAGACATAATATGGGATCGTTCCATTACCATAGGTTTTAAAAGACAAAATATGAATTTGTTTTCTAAAGCCAGCTAATCTATATGGTCTAACTGAGAAGAGCTTAAATGTAAAAAGACTAGTCTTTCATTTACGCAATTTAAAAGCAATGTTATTTCAAAAGTATCCTTTAAAATGCATCCAGTTTTTAGAAGGATGGTCCAGTGGCGTCTGTGCTGTGTAGAACATGTAAGACTTGAGTTTAATTCCTTGCTCCTGCATATTATTATTATTATTTGTATAGTGCCAGTTATGTACCTGGCACTTTACAGAAAAATAAGATAGATGCGGTCCCTGCCTATGGCTTACAATCTAATAGACATGGAGGGGGGAGACAAGGAGATGGGACATAGGGAGAGACACGGGATAAATAACATTCAGCGGATGCGAAGTCTCGGGTGTACGTGTTTGGCTTGTTTGCAATTAGGCAGGAGTCTGCGGGGAGGGCAGACAGTAAATATTGAAGGAAAGTTCTAACAGGCGTCGGGAAAGGTGGTGAGAAAGAGGTGGGTTTTGAGCAGGAATTTGCAGGTGCGGAGGGAGGGGACAAGGCGGATGTGGGGAGGGAGGGAGTTCCAGGCATGGGGGGCAGCAAGGGAGAAGGGATGAAGGTGGTAGAGGAGGAGCGAAGAGTGTGTGCAGGAGTGTGTAAGAAGACTAGGACTGAGAGGTAAGAGGGAACCAGGTTGTGAAGGGATTTGTACGTGAACACCAGGAGTTTGTGAAGGATGCGTTGTGGAAGGGGGGAGCCAGTGAAGCGAGGAGAGGCTGCTCATGGTCGAAGTGACGGGCTGAGGGGATGACCCTAGCAGCGGAGACTTGGATGGAGGTAAGGGGGGACAGATGAGAGCGGGGGAGGCCAGTAAGGAGGGGGTTACAATAGTCAAGGCGAGAGATGACCATTGTGTGAACAAGGGTTTGGGCAGAGGAGATGGAGAGAAAGGGGCAAATCTGAGCAATGTTGTGGAGGGCAAAGTGACAGGACTTGGCAACAGAATTGATGTAAGGTTTAAAGGAAAGGTGAGTATCGAAGACGAAGCCCAAGCTATGGGCTTGGGGAACGGGGCAAATGGTGACCCCATCAATAAGGATGGAGAGGGAAGAGGGGGGAGGAAGGGTAGGGAGGAAAGATAAGGAGTTCAGTCTTAGCCATGTTGAGCTTGAGCTGACGTTGGGACATCCAGACGAAGAAGTCAGAGAGACAGTTGATGAGGCGAGCTTGGACAGACAGGGGGAGAGAGGGGATGGAGAGAGAGTTGAGTGTCATCAGCATAAAGGTGGTATTGGAAGCCGTGGGAGGCAATGAGTTTGCCAAGGGACAGGGTGTAGATAGAGAAGAAGAGTGGACCCAGGACAGAGCCTTGGGGAACCCCAACCGAGGGGGAGGGAGGAGGATTTGGAATTGGGAAGAGACCCATTAAAGGAGTAGTCAGAGAGGTAGGAGGAGAACCAGTCCCGGACAGAGCCGCAGAAGCCTAGGGAGCGGAGAGAGTCCAGTAGGAGTGAGTGGTCGACAGTATCAAAGGCAGCGGAGAGGTCAAGGAGGACAAGAATGGAGTATTTTTAACATGCATTCAAAAATGTGTAAAGTGTGTCAAAAGCATTGCTCTCTCAAGGTATGGTAAAGCATTTATGTTTACAGAAGCCTAAACCTCATTTCCTAATATAAAAAAAGGAATTTGAATTGACCTTGTCACCTAAAGTAAGTATCTTGGAGTTTTCCATATGAGAGAGAACTAAGTCAAAACAAGGTGACTTATGAGAAAAAAAACCTCCTTAAAGTATTAGCTTAGTGAATTGCTAGACTGTTTAGAATTATAGTAAAAGGAAAGCTTAGGGTCATCCCTTTCAGTGGTGAAGGCAAAATAATACCCCACTACTTCCCTTCCAGAGGTTTTCCATAACCTGGTGGCCATTTTTAAAATGTATTTTTATTTTTGTAAATGTCGTCTGTGAAGTTGTTGCATTTGCTTAGGTATGCTAAGCCAACATGTCTTAAAAAATAAATAAATCTGATGTTTGTTATTTAAAAAAACCAAATAGGTGGAGCATATCACCTACATAAGGATAAAAAGTTAAAGATAAAAGATGTTAGTCGACAACCGCTTCACTCCAAAGCAGTTCCATGCTTCAAGACTTCAGTCTTAGTCTTAATTTAAAGCTCAAACCAGCATCCAAACATTTCTTGATATTTGAAAGTACACACTGACTTGAGGTGGTGTTTTGTTTTGTTTTTAAAAAAAATCTTGTTTGTATAGCTGGGTAGGATTTCTGACACTTTAAAAACAAACAAACAAAAACCTTAACTCCGTCCTCCCAGCCAGCCCTAAATTTACTAGTGGTGTTTTGGAAATTTGGGTATTGGTTGAAGTCACTAGGGAGAATTAAACAGAACTAAACTGCCTAACTAAGTCAGACCAATGGTCCATCTTAGCCCAGTTATTGTCACAACCTGACACGGCAGCAGGGGTTTAAAATTTGGGTCTAAGTCTGACTCTTCCAGGGTCTCTGGCAGACACCATCCTGGTGCTACCCGAGTCCCCTCCAAGCCCCCAGCAGAGGCCTCCCTCAGGCATGCTACCAAGGATCCTGAAGTGGAGATGCCAGGGATTGAACCTGTGACCTTTATACATGCAAAGCACGCGCTCTTACCACTTGAGCTATGCACCTCTCTCCCCTAAATTAACTCGTTTCAAGCCTCTTGAATGTTAACCTCTTCCTCCCCCCCCCCCCCCCCCCTTCATCAAAGGGTTTGCCTGAAACATCTGGTGAAACCTATTTTATTATTTTGTCAGGCAAATCCACCTTGTGTTGTTCATAAGTGCATTGGAGCATTTCGTGAAACAGGGTTAGTATACTACTTCAGAGCCAGTAGGGGGAGCCCAAATCACATGCATTTTATTTAGTATCCCTATACAAAATTCTTAATAATTAGCAGTGCAATATAGAAAATTGGATTTTTAGGACATCTTATCTTAGATCGGCTTTAAACAAGATAGAATTCTAATTAAGAACCTTGTTGCTATTTTAATGAAGTGATTTTGAAGTTAGTTTGTTTAAAAGTTCTAAAAGAGATAGTATTCTCTTAAACGAGGTGAGAACACTGAAGTCCGCTTTAAAACCTTAATTTAAAAATTGATTTTTTTCCCCCAGGATGACCAATTGTTTCCAAGTATTAAACAGCACATTAGGTAATACAGTAATTAACAAGTACAGGCATATTACTCTTGACAAAGTTCACCTCAGAAGTGTAAGTCCATTTTGAACAAAAAGTAACTTACATTCTTCCTCTTCCAGAGATTGTACATATTTAGGATACAGGTATTAACTGGTGTACGTTTAAAAAAACCATAAAGCTCTGACCGTAAATCAATTGTGGTACCACAACCAATGCTCTTTTGTTTGCTTATCTACAGGGTTCAGCACCACCCCCTTCCCCAACGCCCAATAAGGAGATGAAGAACAAAGCAGTTCTTTGCAAACCTCTAACAATGACAAAAGCAACATACTGTAAACCTCACATGCAGACAAAATCTTGTCAGACAGGTAACTATTAAACCTTAGTAGAGGATGCAAATTCAACCCTATGGACTTTATATCTTGAATATTGGCTTGGAGTACGTTACCAAAAAATATAGTTGTCTGAAGCTGTTGTTACAGGCACCCTTAAGTGCAAGTATCTTTTTTTTTTTTTTTTCCCCCTTCCTTTTTCAGATGATGACTGGAAGAAAGAATATGTCCCAGTGCCTGTTCCAGTACCTGTTTATGTACCAGTGCCTATGCACATTCATAGTCAAAATGTTCCTGTTCCTACACCAATTCCAGTAAGTCAAATTACAGCCTTATTTTTAAAATGAGTTTCATTCATTGTTGCTGTGATACCATAATACTGTCTTCCCTGCATTTTATAACTGTTCAGAGTAACATTGCTAAAATGGTACGTGAGCATTGTTCTAGTATTTCTCTTTTCTGACTTTCTCCTCATACCCCTGTCATACTCCTCCGGCTGGGTAGTTCCACCGTTGACCGCCAGGAGGCAGATGAGCTTTTTTCTTCTCTGCGCCTGCGTCACGGTGCTACCCGGCTCCAGCGCCAGTCCTTCATCTGCCTCCGAGACCGTCGGGAGGCTTTTAGGGATCCCCAGGTCCCTAGAAACAAGGTAGATTAAAAGTAAAGGAATAAAGAATAAAAAAGGAAGCCTAGGGAGAAAGGCTTCGGCGGGGCATTGGGGAGGCGATACCGGACCCCGTCTCGGTTCGCCAGGCCAGGCCAACAAAATTTAAATATTGAAATAATCCCCGCCGGCTCCCTCGCACTGCGCCGGGGAGCAGGGGAGGCCGCGATTACTTCCCCGGCTAGCGGGACCCTCCACCGCGGTACTCCCCCCGCCCTAGGCCGGGACCAATCCGCTTGGCCCCGAGCCAGTTACACTGAGCACGGCTTAATAATGACTACCCCTGAGAGGGTACTGTCCCCCACCAACAGGGCAGGAGGGACAGAGGCAGCGGGCTCAGAGCAGGAGCCACAGGGGGAGCAGAATCCCTCATTGGCCTCAATTGCAAAATCAATGCAGGAGATTATGGGGGCAATAAAAGATTTGGCCCGTCCTAAAAAGAGCGGGAAACGCAAAAGAAAGTGCCCCGCGAAGGGCCCCTCCCCCAAAACGCCCAGAGCGGGAAAAGCTCCTAGGCAAGGCAGCAAGTCTGCTAAATCCCCACTAGGGGGAGCTGGACTGCAGGACTTGATATCCCCTCAGGGCTCTGAGGAGGATGATTTTCAAGCAGGCAGCAGTAGGAAACACAAACAGCAGTTCCTAGAGGATTCTGCTTCTGACTCAGACTCTTCCCAGGAGAGCTCTGATCTAGAGGAAGGGGAATGTTCTGACAACCTCCCCACAGACCCCAGAGAGAGAGACAAGCAGTTCCCTAGCCAGTGTAGGGAAGAACTGCTGGGGCATGTCATTAAGACTCTCCAAATCAAGCAGAGAGCCGTTAAGGAAGGATCCTCTGATTCAGAGGAAGAGGAAACTAGGGACTATCTGCCATCAGTACATGGCAGAGATCAGGGCTTACCCCTGGATAAAACATTTGAGAAAATCGTGTTAGAAGAATGGAAACACCCTGACAAGTCCCATAAGATGCCCAGAGCACAAGAGAGCCTGTACGCATTCTCTAGGAAAAAAGAATATCTTTTCAAAAGCCCCAAAATCGATGCGGCCGCTGCTTCTCTAGCACGCCAGACGGTTTTTCCTACCGAAGGGGACTGCCATCCCCGTGACCCCACTGACAGGGGAGTGGACTCAGCCCTCAAAAGGGCAGCAGACTCCACGGCAGCAGCCCTCAAAATTAATATTGTGGCCTCCTATGTGTCTAGAGCATTACTAGCGTGGATGCAAGAGGCACAGGACCCAGAGTTACCAGAAAAAAGATCACAAAAACTCTCCTCCCGCATCTGCATGGCTACTGCCTTTTTAGCAGACGCAACCACTGATGCTCTAACATGGTCAGCCAGGGCTCTGGCAGGAGACATAGCAGCTAGACGCAGGGTCTGGTTAAGATCCTGGCAAGGGGATCCCACGGCCAAGAACCTCCTAACCGCGGCACCCTACACAGGGTCCAAACTGTTTGGAGTGTGCCTGGAAAAGGTGCTTGAAGAGGCCAATACCAAGGATAAGGCGAAAACCCTCCAACAAGTGACTCCAAAGCGGGGGGGTTTTCGTGGCCAACCTTTCAAATTTAGGGGCTTCAGCGGCACTTCCAGAGGAGCGTTCAACCAAGGCCACAAGGACTTCTCCAGAGGCTTCTCCTTCAGGGGAAGGGGATTCAGAGCGGGGAGATTTGATAGGCGTAAGCAGAGAAGTTTTGGGGCCTACAACCCCAAGCAAGATGCCTGACTATGCCTCCCCGGAGGTAGGAGGAAGGCTACAAAGATTCAAAGAGATCTGGGGAGCCTCAGTCTCAGACGCCTGGGTCCTATCCTGCATCTCAGAGGGATACAAAATAGATCTAAAACGTACCCCCAGTCAACATTTCTTTCCGTCTCCAGTCTCAAAAAACCCTCAAAAACACAAGGCTATGCTGACGGAGATCAAGAGATTACACGACAGCAACGCAATCGAAGAGGTGCCAGCTCAAGACCGTTTCTCAGGAATTTATTCCATCATTTTCCTGGTCGCCAAGAAGGGCGGAAAATGGAGAGCGGTACTGGACCTAAAGGCACTAAACAGATATGTAAAACGCCGCAGATTCAAAATGGAAACAGCGACATCAGTATGTCAGAGCCTGCAGAGCGGAGACTGGATGACGTCCTTAGACCTAAGGGAGGCCTATCTCCACGTTCCAATCTGGGGCCCCCACAGAAAATGGATACGGTTTGCCTACAACAAACAACAGTGGCAATTCAGAGCTCTCCCATTCGGCCTCTCCTCAGCACCCAGGACCTTCACAAAGATCCTGGCCCCTCTGATAGCCAACCTACGCAGCAGGGGAATACATATCTACGCATATCTCGACGATCTACTGGTCAGGGGCAGCTCACCTGACAGAGTGAAGAAACATCTCAACCTAGTCATTCTCTACTTAGAGAAACATGGATTCCTCATAAACAGGGAGAAGAGCCAACTAACCCCAACACAGAAGTTGGAACATCTAGGAATTCTTATAGATACCTCCTTAGACCGCGCATTCGTCCCTGTCGACAGGAGGGAAAAGATCCATCTCCTAATCCACCGCCTCAGAGGTCGGAGTCGCATGAGACTCAAACCACTAGCGTCCCTACTGGGCCTCTTAGTATCCTGCATAGGACAGGTGACATGGGGTCGCTTCAACCTTCGACCCTTACAGAGGCGGCTCAGGGGTTTGCAAAGAGAGCTCACATTAGGTCTCAATCCGTGGGTCTCCATTCCACAAGACCTAAAAGTCTCAATGTCCTGGTGGTTAGAGCCAAGAACATTCCTAGAAGGGGTACCTCTCTCGGAGCCCGCGAGGATAGTGGTAACGACGGATGCCAGCCTCATGGGCTGGGGAGCTCACTCAGGACCCCACACCGCTCAGGGCCTCTGGTCCCAGACAGATGCGACGAAGAGAATAAACTTTCTCGAGCTGAAGGCCATCCGACTGGCACTTCAACACCTCTATCCGACCTTTGTCTCGCAACATCTCCTGGTATATACGGACAACGTGGCGGCGAAGGCCTACGTCAATCACCAGGGGGGATCGAGATCGAGAGAGTTGCATCAGGAAGCGACCAGATTGTTTGCATGGGCTCAATCACACCTAACCTCGATAAAGGCACTCCACATCAGGGGTCAGGAGAACACATGCGCAGACTACCTGAGCCGACAGACACTCGACCCTCACGAATGGTCTCTAGACAGGTCGGTCTTCCAGCATCTAGTGAACTGGGTGGGTCTTCCACTGATGGACCTGTTCGCCACCAGGGAAAACTCACAAGTCCCCCGCTTCATCTCCCGCACTCGCTGCAGACAGGCGGAAGGGACCGACGCTCTAAACAGCCCATGGCCCAAAGGGCTATTATACGCCTTTCCACCCATCCCGCTAATCCAGAAAACTCTATCCAGAGCAATCAGGGACAACACGCATCTATTACTGATAACCCCATGGTGGCCCAGGAGGCCTTGGTTTTCAGAGCTAATCGAACGAAGCAACGCGCAGTTCCGAAAACTACCACTCATTCCATCCCTACTTACACAGGGACCGATAGCTTGCTCAGAGATTCAAACGCTAAATCTGACTGCGTGGAACTTGAACGATCCGCATTGAGAGCAAGGGGTTATTCGGAAGCGGTCCTGAACACCATTCAACTTTCCAGAAGAGCCGCCACCAGGCGAAGCTATAGAGCCACATGGAAGACTTTTGCAGAGTGGTCTATCCAGCGGGACCAGGACCCAACCAAGGCAGGAGTAGCACAAGTCCTGGAATTCTTGCAGATGGGACTAGATAAAGGTCTTAGAGCAAACACTCTGGCCAGACAAACAGCGGCCATAGACTCGGTGCTGAGATCAGTAGCCAACAGAATAGTCTCAACACACAAGAATGTTAGGAGATTCTTGAGAGCGGCAAGGAATTTAGCTCCTCCGGTAGTACACAGAGTGCCATCTTGGGACCTCAACCTAGTTCTGGAGGCACTTACCAAGCCTCCTTTTGAACCGCTAAGACAGATTTCACTGTATTTCTTAACGTTGAAAGTTGTTTTTCTTGTAGCGGTCACATCTGCGAGGAGGGTGTCAGAACTGGGAGCTCTGTCCATGGAGGAGAACTTCTGTAATTTTCAGAAGGAATCAGTCACCCTAAGGCTAGATGAAGCCTTTTTACCTAAGGTAAATTCTCTCTTCCATAGGGCACAAGAGGTCATTTTGCCATCTTTTTGCCCCAGACCAACACATCCCAAAGAAAAAGCCTGGCATAAGCTAGATGTCAGAAGGGCCTTAAAAATATACCTACATAGAACTAAAGGGTTTAGACAATCCACAGCCCTATTTATAAACATCAGGAAGAGTCAACAGGGTCTTAAAGCCACAAAGACCTTAATTTCCAAGTGGCTAAAACTAAGCATAACTGAGGCCTACAAGGCAAAGGGTAGGGTTCCCCCCCTTCAGATCTGGGCTCATTCTGTAAGAAGCGCAGCCACCTCTTACGCATTCAAGGCAAATGCCTCGTACGAGGAGATATGCAGGGCAGCCACGTGGGCGTCGATACATACCTTCGTTAGGCATTACAAAATTAACATCTTCCAATCGGCAGAAGCTGCCTTTGGCAGAAGGGTACTGCAGGCGGTACTGGACACCCCCAGTGCTGCTTGCTCCCACCCTTAAATGGGGACACGTTGCTTGGGTACGTCCCAGCCGGAGGAGTATGACAGGGGTATGAGGAGAAAGGAGAATTGGTTACCTACCTTCGGTGAATTCCTTTCTCTCATATCCCTGTATACTCCTCCGCCCCTCCCTGCCGAGCAGCAGCATGACTAGCAGGGGGGTGGTATCAGTACCCACAAAGGGGTTGGGCTCCTATTAGAGTCCTGCTTCAGATTACCTAAGTTAAGTTCGTTAATGTTGATTAGTTGTTATAAGGTTGTTAAGTTATAATCACTAGATAGGATGAGAGTTCAGCTTGCAACGGACTGGCGCTGGAGCCGGGTAGCACCGTGACGCAGGCGCAGAGAAGAAAAAAGCTCATCTGCCTCCTGGCGGTCAACGGTGGAACTACCCAGCCGGAGGAGTATACAGGGATATGAGAGAAAGGAATTCACCGAAGGTAGGTAACCAATTCTCCTTTCTACAGTAAGCAACCTTTTCTGTTTGCAGTGCACAAGTTCTTAACTACTGCTAGTAGTTAACAAATTCTTCTGCTTAACAAATTCTTCTACTACTGCTTTAATTGATGCCTCACACTGCTGTAAGTTAAACAAACCCTTAGCAGTGTCTAATGTGAGAGAATGAAGGCTCATGCGGGAGAAAGTATTATGTGAGGCTGAAGATGGATAGCTCAGGGAAGGATCAGCGTTTCCATATTTCCTGTAAATTAGTGCTTGCATGGTATCCAAGATACTAACCTGAATCCTCAAAAATCCTCTGAATAGAAAAGAAAAAAGAAATTCTCTGTTTCAGAGGTGGAAATTGAGACCACAGTGAGGTATGATGTATAGCTTGCATGGGCCAAAGATGATAAGTAGTTGGAACCAGAGCTGGAATTAGAACTTGTGAGGTCCTCCCTTTTGGTGTGTGTTTTTGTTTTGTGTTTTGTTCAAACTACTAAATTACATGTCACCTTGGCAACTCTTCCATGTTTTCCCTTGACTTCTGAATATTTCATCCCTTCAGGCGGTCAAATCAACTGCGTGCTTTTCTGCTAGACCTTGCTGAAGGCTGTTTCTATCCCCCAAGTTACTATTGTCCCCAAAAGATAGCATTAGAACTTGCTCAGCTTTATCTCAACATCACTGGTAATGTATTGTTGCTATTTAAGTTTTAAATGGATAATTACTGATCTCTGTTTAGGTCCCAGTTCCGGTTTTTCTGCCTACCACACTACACAGTAATGAGAAGATCCCAGCAGCAACAGAGGAACTGAATGGCAAAGTTACTTCACATCCCCTGGAAGTGGAGCTTTTGACCGTAGCAGAGATGTCTGGAAACGATGAAAAAGAGGAGACTGCAGATCTTAACAGTAGGTTTTATTGCTAAAGTGTGTCGAACCATGATTTGTGGCCTCTGTGCGTTTATATAAATTATTTTCCAATTTCAGTAAGACTTATGTGCAAAATTGCTATTGGCCAGCTCTAAATCTAATTGAGAATACTACCCATAATATTCTGATTTCAGTGTGTTTGACTACTTTAATACTACATTGACTACTTTGCACAGTGGAAAATAGACTATGGTGACTACTTTAATATACAGATAACTTGTAGAAATCTCTTTGATGAATTACTGAAGCCATATGGGTGCTGGGTTCTTCCCTTTACGTCCTGTGAAAGGCAAGATAACACTAGAATTTCTCACTTGTTAGGGTGCTCTCTCCTATGCATCTAATTTGACTGCTGTACTCCAAGCACGTCAGAAGAGGCCCTTCGCAGTGATGTTAGGGCAGCGTTCACCAGAGAGGGCTAAACCCACCTCTCCAAAATTGGAGGCTTTCCTTGCACTAACCTGTTGCATGGGTACTTCAGAATTACTGTCACTGAGAAATGCTTTCTCTATTAATGGAGTGAACGTTAGTTGAAGCAAATGTAGATTAGGACCGAAATGATCAACCTCTCAGTAGAGTGGCAAGTTTCACCTGCAAGAGCAGTTTTCCTTCTCTGAAACAGCAGCGCACAGGCAGCAGCTGAGACGGTCTCCGGAGCTATTAGAAGCCATAAAAGCCTTCCCCGGTCTCATAGCTTGCTTGAATAGAATAGAAGCGCATTCATGAGGAAAGAAGCTGTCTCTGAGGTAGCCTCCGACACTGAAGAACAGCTTCAAGTCTGACACAAAGTAAGGAATCTCAGCAAACTTCCAACATACATTCCCTCCCCACCGCCCCCAAACAAAAAATGGCATACAAAGAGTAGAAAACAGAAACAACAAAGAACAGCTACTGCAAAAAGCAAAAATAAAAATGTAATGATTTACTATAGTTTAATAAGAAAATGCTATAATGGTGTTCATGAGGAGTCTATAAAATAAAAGTCCATGTCCAAAATAAATAGATTCTCTGTACAATATGCAACTTCTAAAAAGGATAACTTAAAAAATCATCCAGTGCATTTCAAGCATGTGCTCTTCATCAGGGGTACACTTTATACATATCCTTTTGCATAATAATGACTTGTATTATGTATACAGTGTGCCCCTGAAGAGCACATGTGCTGTACAATATGCATATTCTGTACATAGAATCTGTACAATATGCAACTTCTAAAAAGGATAACTAAAAAATCATCCAGCATGTTTTCAAGCACGTGTTCTTCATCAGGGATACACTGTATACATATTAGGGGTGGGACTACCGGATCATCCGGTATCCGATACTGCCGGTTTTTGGGTGTACCGGCAGTATTGGATTGTTCCGGTATTTGGGGTTCCGATACCGGATCCCCCGTACCGGATTTTTTTTACATTGTGGCCATTCAAATGAATGGCCGCAATGTAAAAAAACCAAAAAACAAACCCAAACACTTTCCCTCCCCCTCCCAGACTGTGCGGGTGGAAGGGGGGACAGCCCCCACCCACCCTGCCCAGCCTGGATTTAAAAAAAATATTTCCCCCTAAGTCCCTGGTGCAGGCTCCGGGCCGCTACCGGCGACCCAGAACCCGCACCAGCCAGCAGGTAAGTGTACCGGTAGTACTGATCCCTGGGTTGGGGGGTGGTTTAACACACACCCCACCCCAGGGATCACCCTACCTCCCCCCTACCCAGGGATCATCACCACCCTACCGGTAGTTCAGCTCAGCGGCGGTGGTCCGGACTCCGGCGGCTTCAGCTGTGCTGTGGCTGCCGCTTGAAGCACGCTAGTGACGTCTCTAGGCCTTCTGGGGAACTTCCAGGTTCCCCGGAAGGCCTAGAAACGTCACTAGCATGCTTCAAGCCGGCAGCAACAGCAGAGTTGAAGCCGCCGGAGTCCGGACCGCCGCCACCGAGCTGAACTACTGGTAGGGTGGTGGTGATCCCTGGGTGGGGGGGAGGTAGGGTGATGCCTGGGGTGGGGGGGTGTTTAGCCACCCCCCACCCCAGGGATCAGTACTACCGGTACACTTACCTGCTGGCTGGTGCGGGCTCTGGGTTGCCAGTGGCCCAGAGCCCGCACCAGAGACTTAGGGGGAAACTTTTTTTTTTTTTTTAATCCAGGCTGGGCAGGGTGGGTGGGGGGTGTCCCCCCTTCCACCCGCACAGTCTGGGAGGGGGAGGTGGTTGGGGTTTTTCCCCATTGATTTCAATGGGGACAGTTCCCCATTGAAGTCAATGGGGAAAAACCGGTACCGGTATTAATCCGGTATGCCAGTATTTGGAAATCCGGGAACCAGTAAATCCAATACCTGGTATTTCCCCAGATGTCTCACCCCTAATACATAGAATCCTTTTGCATAATAATGTGTTATATGTATATAATTTTATTGTATGTATTATATGTATACATTATTATATGTATATTATATGTATACATATAATCCTTTTGCATAATAATGAGTCCTCTTATTATCCAAAGGATTATATGTATACAGTGTATCCCTGATGAAGAGCACATGCTCAAAATGCATTGGATCCTTTTTGGAAGTTGCATATTGTACAGAGATTCTATTTATGTTGGTCATGGAGTTTTATGGAATCCTCATGAACGCATACTATTTCTTTAAATTATTATTAAACTATAGTAATCCTATTTATTCTTTGCTTTTTGCAGTAGCTGTTTATCATTTACCCTCCCGACATCTGCTATGGCTGACTAAATCTTACCAGGGTCTTTAGGTTCCTTTTTGAGGGATGATTTAAATAGCCATTAAACATTCTCCCATGAGGGTTTTACTTCTGGGCTTCTTCAGTTGTTTCCTCAAATTATCCAGCTATGTGAGTGCAATATGTTTTCTGTTCTGGAATTCAAGAGACTTCAGAAGCTGTAAAAGCTAGAACCACAACCAGATCTTTGGCTATGAAGCTGGAATCCAATTTTGTATTAGGCCAATATTGCAAGGTTGCCACTTGCCTTTTTAAAAATTATTATTTAGCACCAGCAATGTCCCTGGCAATTGCTCTGTGAGTGGGGATGAGGGGAGATGGGTGTGCATGTGCACACCAATCCTCCTCCCCACTGCACTGCAGCCCATATAAAAAAGGCCATGCTCTGGGAGCAAGTAGCTAAGAAAAGCCTGATTGGAGAGGCTTTAGGAGGGATTTGAAGGTCAGGAGGAGAAGGAAAAGTGAACTGGAGAAGCAGCAAGATCTTTGTTCATTTTCATTTCCAGGCAGGATAACGATTGAGTATATACACTGTCTTGAGACAAATAAAGCTAATTAAGTCACATTTTAATTTGTCTTTATTTGACTGCAGGTGTAATAATTAAGACAGAACTGCTAAATTCTGAAATGGAGACGCGGACAAGCTTGCCAGATATTCCATATGAACCAGACCTTGATATTGAAATTGATTTTCCAAGAGGTATATATGCTCTCATTTTTACTTAATTAGCCTTAAATAGTATTATGGGGCAAGCTTGTTAACCTTATCGTTAATGATCTTTGTTAAACCTGAGTTTGAGACCAAGCTGCAATATCCTGGGTGATGGTTTCCTCGGTCCTGGGAGACAAAACATGCATGAGCAAGTTCAGTCTAAAAAGCGGTTTGTCCAAGTGGGATGTGGTTATGGCTCTTCAGAACACAGCGTTGGGGACATGGGTTCAGGGCTCTGGCAGGGTACAGGAGGACTATTGTGTATATCATGGGAAATAACTATTCTCCCGGGGATCCTCCTGGCCGTCCAGTCAGGACAGTAAGGTAGATCCCGCCAGCTACCAGTAGGAGGCAGACAAACCAAATTTTGAAGAGCATGCTCAGAGGGATCTACCTCCGTTCTCCAGTGTTTTATCTGCCTTCTACGAAGTAGGACCAGGGCACTGTCTGGGAGACTGGACAGCGAGGAAGATTAATTTTGAATTAGACCCCAGGTGCCAGGGGGAGAGGAACTCTCCTCCCTGTTCACCCCCCTCCTTGGGAGGGGTCAGGGGCAGTTCCGGACACACACACCCCTTTGCCACTGGTGCGGGGGGGCTGAAGGGCGGGCCCTGCAGTTGATCCCAGGGGAAACTGCCTAGGGAGCTGGAGCTCAATCTTCGCCTACAAGGAAAAAAGACCTGGCAGGGTACAGGGCCGCCAGCTTCTGACCTTTTCCCCACATCTCTCCCCATCCCCCCCCCCTCCCCAGCTCGGGAGAGAACATGGGTTAGAACAGTAAGGGGCAGGAAAAGGGACCCCAACACAGCGCAGCACCCCCCGCCTGATGCGTCATCGCACCGGCAGGAAGAATCAGCGAGGCCTCACCGCCCTCCTCAGCCTGCCCCCCACGCACCATCGCGCTGGCGGGAAACTGCAGATAGGCTTCACAACCCGCCTCAGCCTACCCTTCCTCCCTCCCAGAAGCATCTGGATGACAGGACCAGGATGTCCACTTGCTGCAAGACAGCTAGGGGGAAATCAGGGGAACAAGACTCCACAAGAACTGAGTGTCGTTCCCCCCCCCCCCCAAAACACCCCCACAAACCCGGGCCCAGCAGCAGGATCAGGCCCCGCAGCATGATCAGGATCCTCATGGAGGTCCTACAGCAGATCCTGTCTGAGCTAAAGCGAGAGATCCCCGTCACCCAACAGGGGATCTGGTACCTTCAAGGGGTCTTCTAAAGGAGCAGGCAAGGGAAAACACCCCGAAAGACCCCGTAAGAAGACAAGCCTGCTAGATTCTCCAGTGAGCTCTGAGGCGGAACAAGAGGACATGATGTCTATTCAGTCTTCAGAGGAGGAGACCGAGGGGAGAAAGAACAAGGCAACAGTCCAGTGAGGAGGAGGGCAAACTGACCACAGTTGGCTCTATATGCGCTGTCCAAGACAAAGAGTGGACTTCTGACAGCCCCCAAGGTAGATGCAGCAGCGGCATCTTTGGCCAGAAACTCTGTCTTCCCCACAGAGGGGGGAGTGTTATCCACAAGACCCTACGGATGAGGGCATAGAGTGCAACCTCAGAAGAAATTTTGAGGAAATATCAACAGTAATAAAAATGGCTACCATGACCTCGTATTTTTCCAGGGCTCTGATGTCATGGATCAGGAGAGCGGGGGACCCCAAAGTGTCCCAGAAGATGACGAGGGTACTCTCCACGCAGATACAGCTAGCATATGCATTCATAGCAGACTCGTCAACAGACATTCTGCGATGGGCTGCAAAAGCTAACGCTTCAAATGTAGCAACTCGCCGGAGACTGTGGCTCAGATCTTGGAAGGAGGATAATACCTCAAAGAACTCCTTGATCGGTGCACCGTTTCATGGCAGGAGACTCTTCGGGGTATGTCTCGATAAAGTGCTATGGGATGCAGCAGATAAATCAAAGAAGCACACCCTGCAATCAGTAGGGGGAGGACAAAGACGTAATTTTCGTCCCTACTCCACGTCCTTTGCACCACCGACTGGAAAGAAGAGACCCTTTTTCCCTCATCGGGGGAACCAACAACGGTACAGGCCAAGATGGCAGAGGCAGAAGGCGAATGACTCCAGACCTAAGCAGAGGCAAGGAGCAGCCCGCCCCAAGTCCGACGCATGACTACGCACTAGACGGTCAGTCTGTCCTGAAGCGTCTAGGAGGCAGTCTGCAAAGATTCGCATCAAAATAGGAAGACGCTACCTCAGACGCATGGGTGATTCGTACGATCCAAGAAGGGTATTCCATAGAATTCCTGGCATCACCCCGACACTTCTTTCGCACCTCACAGGTCTCAAAGGATCAAGAAAAACAACTAGCCATGAATGCAGAGATAAGCAGGTTCCAAGACATTGGAGCCATAGAGGCGGTACCTATGCAAAAACAGGGCAGGGGATACTACTTGATACTGTTCCTAGTCCCAAAGAAATCAAAGGAATGGAGGGCAGTACTGGACCTCAAGCAGCTAAACCGAGGGGTCAAAGTGCAGCGCTTCAAAATGGAAACTTGGCAATCCGTCCGGCTGGCGGTCTCACGAGGAGAGTGGCTGACATCACTAGACTTGAAGGGGGCTTACTTCCATATTCCGATCCTGCCCCAACACCGACAGTGGCTCAGATTCTGCTATGCCAAAAAACATTGGCAATTGCAGCACTTCGTTCCGACTAGCGGCGTCGCCAAGGACATTTACCAAGGTACTAGTCACTCTAGTCATGAATCTGAGAAAATAGGGCATAAAGCTCCACCTGTATCTGGACGATATCTTGATCAGAGCCCCTTCTCTGGAACGGGCCCGAGTTGATACTCAAAGGACCATCGACTATCTCCAAGAATTCGGGTTCATAGTCAATTTCCAGAAAAGTCATCTGACACCGTCACAAGTCCTCGAGCACCTCGGGGTGGTATTGAACACCAGAGACGACAAGTTGTTTCTAGCAGAGCACAGGAGGGAGAACCTCACCCTACTCATAACACAGGTAACATCGGCTCAAAAGGCACGACTGAAGACACTAGCCAGCCTCCTAGGCGCCATGACATCATGCTTAGGGATAGTGCAGTGGGCCCGGTTCCATGCAAGACCCCTACAACGTTTCCTTCGACCCTGGCAGGACGCCCTGACTCAAGGGGCAACCCTTGGATAAGCATCCCAGACACTATCAAGAGGGCCTGTGCCTGGTGAACGCTTCCACACAGATTCAAGACAGGGGTACCATTGACAGAACCAGTCCTGACAACAATTACGACGGATGCCAGCCTCTCCGGTTGGGGAGCACATATGCAGGGCTTCTCGGCACAGGGACGGTGGAGCCCATGGGAGCGCAAGCGTTCTATCAACTGGCTGGAACTGAGAGCCATTTACCTAGCCCTCTGTTAACTCGCCCCGCACATCAGAGGCAGGGACGTGTTAGTTTACACAGACAACGCTGTAGCAAAAGCCTATGTAAACCATCAGGGCGGGTGCAAATCAGAGACACTAAATCAAATGGCGGCCATCCTCATCAGATGGGCAGAGAACTACGGGCAATACACATCAAAGGACTGGAAAACACCCATGCCGACTGGCTGAGCAGAGTCACGCTGGACCAAGCGGAATGGACCCTACATGACACAGCTTTCCAGTGCATAACACAAAGGTGGGGAGTTCCCACAGTGAATCTGTTTGCATCACAGAGAAACACAAAGGTCCCGAAGTTCTTCTCGCGCCACCCATGCAAAGAGGCCATCGGATTCGATGTGCTGAACAACCCGTGGCCTCAGGGGCTTCTGTATGCATTCCCCCCCC
>QEPC01008452.1:3657311-3722827 GCA_003113815.1 Sphenodon punctatus | reverse complement strand
GTCTGGAGAGCGGAGGTAGATCCCTCTGAGCATGCTCTTCAAAACTTGGTTTGTCTGCCTCCTACTGGTAGCTGGCGGGATCTACCCTACTGTCCTGACTGGCCGTCCAGGAGGATCCCCGCAGAAGGAAAATTCAGAGGTAAGTGTCCAATTTTCCTTTTTATTGCACGAAGCTTAAATGTAAAATTATATTGAGCAGATAGGAGAAGAGAGAATATTTCACGTTGTAGGTTGCTTGGTAACTAGGAAATTCGTGTGTCCACTTTTTTCTGTTACAGTAACCTGTAATTTCCTGTCCTTTTTAATGCAGTGGAATCTTGATGTAATTTCTGGCCTCTTTCCATCTCTGCAGAGATTTAATAAAGCAAGACTAGTGAAGGTACCCATGAAATTTCATGGGCACATTAGTTTGAAATATTGGTCATTCTATCAGACCACATTGATCCCTTATTCCGTGTTGACTCTAGACAGTCCCTTTGTCAGACTGCAGTATTACACCCCCACTGGCTCCAGACACCTCTCAGGCCACTTGAAGAAATATGTTGATAGTGATAGCAGCTGTTGAACCAGTGACATTTCTTCCTCAGTTCACTGGCATGCTTGGGAGTCTAATGGGATTTGGAGGCTTCAGACAAGACACCTAGACTATTAGTATTGAGCGTTCCTTGAATCTCTAATAAAATTGCTACAAAATAAAGGGAACTTAAATGAGTAAATTATGATTCTAGTATCTTACATTGGCTCATTTATTAGTGAATTTGTTGATCCAAAAGCATGCATAAATAGGCAAGAAACTAAAATGTGGCTGGTTGTGGTCGGCATGTGCTGCTTTTGTCCTTTATGGGACTACTTGAAATTTTTTATCATTAAAATGCTGTAACAATCCCAGCATTTTGTATATTTGTCACAAAATTACTGCAGAAGAAGAGCAAGTCACCTCTTTCAAATTTTGTCCTTGTTGATTGTTTGTTTTTATTTATTTTAAAGCATTTGTACCCCGCCCCTCCTCCAAGCAGCTTGGGGCGACTTCCAACAATATAAAACAGCATAAAACAATCCACCAATTTAAATACTTTTTAAAAACAGAAACAATTCAACATTAAAATAATAAAACAAGGTAGGGGGAAAAACACAACCCTAATCCCCCCTCCCCAAAGGCCTGGGTGAACAGCCAGGTTTTGCAATACCGCCGAATGACAACAGGCTTGGGGCCAGGCAGGCTTCCTCCGGAAGGGAATTCCAAAGGCGCGGCGCGGCCACCGAGAATGCCCTCTCCATTGTGACCCCCCGCTTTATGCGGGGGACCTCCAAGAAGGCACCCCCGGCCGACCGCAGGAGCCGCTCTGGGGCGCGGAGGGCGAGGCGATTCCTGAGGTACGAGGGGTCCAGACTGTGAAGGGCCTTATAGATCAACACTAAAACCTTGAACCTAGCTTGGCACGCTATTGGCAGCCAGTGCAGAGTCGGTGTAATATGCTCCCGACGGCCCATCCCCGTAAGGAGACGAGCTGCCGCATTCTGCACTAGCTGCAGCCTCCGAACCAGGAACAAGGGAAGCCCCACGTAGAGCGAGTTGCAGTAGTCCAGACTAGAGGTGACAAAGGCATGGATGAGGGAGGTCAGGTCCGGGCCGGAGACGAACGGACACAGCCTATGCACCAGATACAACTGGCGGAAAGCAGCCTTGGCGACTGCCTCCACCTGCCGCTCCAGGCGAAGGTCCGCGTCCAGTATCACCCCCAGACTCCGGACCTGCTGAGGTTTGGGAGGGCGAACTCCCCCAATCAGGGGAGCCACTACCTCCCTCGCTCTCCCCACCAACATCACCTCCGTCTTATCGGGGTTGAGCTTCAGTCTGCTCTGCTGCATCCATTCCGCCACGGCCTCCAAACACTGAAATAGCACCGAGACAGCCGGGTCTGGGTCAGTTGACAAGGAGAGGTACAGCTGAGTATCATCAGCATATTGGTGACACCGCACCCAGAACTCTCTCACGACCTCCCCCAGGGGCTGCATGTATACATTAAATAATAATGGAGACTGCCCCAAGTTAGCAAATAGTTATAAGTTGTGCAGCATCTTACACGAATATGAGTTTATGTAGTTCATAACTTTGGGGCCACATCATCTTTAAAAATTTTTTCATGGAAATCAATTTCTGATCTATTTGCAGCTGCTGAGGAACTTGATACAGAAAATGAGTTTTTGTTGCCTCCTGTCTTTGGAGAAGAATACGAGGAACAGCCAAGACCTCGAACCAAGAAGAAGGTATGAGCAAACAAATGTGACTGACAAATAAAAAAATGCAAATGAAGAAATATTGTTTGCACTGCAAATTAAGTTTAATATAATTGAGAATTGTGCAATTGATGTTTTAGTATTGTCAATTGATGTTTTAGTAGTTACTTAAATGAAGAAATGCTAGGCTTTTCTGAATCTTTGGTTGTGTTTGCTTAGTGAATCACTTGGTTATTAGCAGAGGCCTTTGTTTGCTGTGTTTTTCCTGTTGGTATCAATGGGAAAAACACAGTGAACATGGGTTCCTAGTTATTAGGAGGCATATTTTCAGTAGGGATCATACCTAGCTTCCCTGGTGGGAGGTGTAATTTGAGCCTGGCAAATGCATTGCAGGTGCAGATCACAGTTGAATAGTTTGTGGTTTTCTCACTAGCAAAAGGACACTCTTAACTTGAATACCAGGAATGTCCTTAGTGATACATGAATGTCCAAGTGCCTTACCAATCATTGCTCTATTAAATATCATTATATCATTTTATTTCTTAGCTATCAATTTGTTACATGTCTTAGAAGTATCTGAATCCGTTCATGGAAGTCTTTTCAGAGTAAAGATACACCTGATGGCTCTAGCTGAGTAAAGCACCAATATTGTTGCATTGATTTTTATCATTCAAAATCTGGTTTGTAGCCATTGTTCTTCTTCGAGGATCTCTGCGATTCTTACTATTGGGACACTTCCCTGCTCTGCAGGAAACCGGAACCTCAATTGCGTCTGCAGTTTCCAGGTAGAAAACCTGGATTTCTACCTGGAAATCTAGAGGACTCTCTTCTGCCCCCCCCCCCCTTGTCATTTGCATGGGCTCTTGATCGCGTGAGACCAGAACTCTATAATAGGCGGGGGGAGGAGCCCTACCACCTCAGTTCTTTCCAATCACTTACAATCATATCAACCTTGTGCTTGTCATCATGCATCAGTAAAAAAAAAAACCTCAAAAAAACGTTTCTAGAGATCTTTTAAATTTTATTTTATTATTTTCTTTGTAATTATCTGAAAGAATCCTCAATCATGTTCCCCATAAGGCCCAGGAAAGGAGGGTGTTTATCCCCGATCCTGTTTCCTACCAGAGGTGGGAAAGGGGGCACTTGGGCATAATATCTTTTCCTAATAGATACCTTGCTACTGAACATGTGAGTTGAATATCAGAACCTCCCAGCATGATTCTTGTTAAGGATAGGCCAGTTCTTCCTGGGTTTTTAGATAAATAATTGCCTAAATATTGGGATCTAATCTTGTCATACAAATGGCACTCAAGCAAAATATGCTTCACTGTTTCAACTATCATTTCATCAAATGGACATAATCGATGGGCATAATCTATCTTTGATATACGTCCCTCTAATATCCTATTGGGTAAAGAGTTTAATTGCGTGTAAAAAAAATAAATACCTAGGTCTAAATGCAATTTTTTGCATTAAATAAGAGGCCATAGATCCTTGCTCTGAGCAAAATGATAGTCACGCAGGAAGTGAGTATCTCTTATTTTTGCTGTTACCTGTTGGTTATTCATATCCTTAAATCTCTGTATTACTTCAGATCTAATTAAAGATTGTTCCGTAGAAGTCAAGTAAACCTTCAAAAATCCCATCTGAGTCGAGTGTTTTCCTATCTCTAGCAACCATAGATTTTGAAAAGAGTCCTCCGTTAAGGCTATTAACAAGGGATTAGATGAATTGGTCACTTTAAACCAAAAAAGTAAAGCACTCTTTAAACCACTGCCTCCCAACTAAGCTGTCCCAACTCTCTCCTAATTGCGTCTATTGGAATTCCCCGAAGTGCGCTCAGTAGTAATTGAAGAAATTTGTTTTGTGGTCTGTTAAGACCCCTAAAAGGAGGAATGGCCCATAACTCTGCCCCATATAAAAATTCAGACCGGACTTTGCATTAAACACTTGGACGGCCCACCCTAACTCTGTTTTCCCAGTCCGGCCAAACATTTTGCTATAGCTAGCGGGGCACCCCCTATGGCATATATTGGCAACTGATAATGAGTTGTCCATTTCGCATCATGTTGGAAAGTAATTCCTAGGTATTTAAACATTTTTACCTGCTGTATCCGGTGTTCATTTATTACCCATGGATATATCCTCCTTTCTTTTGTAAAGACCAATACCTTCAACTTTTCATAATTAACCTGGAGCCGTTTCATCTGGAAATATTGCGCAAAGGCTTCCAACTGTCTCTTAAGTCCCACTCTAGTCTATGATAGCAATACCAGATCATCGGCATATAAAAGACATCTTATTGATCGTGTGGATAGATATAGATATAATTTGATTTTCTCTCTCAATCTATAGAGAGAGATGTATATGTAGAAACAAATGTGGAAGAATTAGCTACTGTTCTAAAGTAGACTTCCCTTTTTGAAACCCCGCCTGCTCAGAATGTATTATCTTGGAATTACTCCTCTATAATGTCAATCTTGTCAGAAGGGTATTAGAATAAAGTTTACCTATTACCCTTAATCAACTAATTGGCCAATAATTTGCAGGATCCATTCTAGATCCCTTTTTGTAAATTGGTAACACCACAGCCTCCCCCCATCCTGGTGGAATACTGCCTGTTTTGTTAATGGCTGTAAATAAACCTGCCAAATATGGGACCTGCCAGTCTCTATGAGCTTTAACAAATATGATTCTAATTAAATCCGCTCCAGGGGCTGCTTTATTCTTAAAGGATTCTATTGCCTCAATGACCTTCTGCTCAGAAACTGGAGGCCAGATACAAAGCCTCTCTTCTGGATCCGTACTTCGGACACTAAGTTCCAGATCCACCTGGAACAAGGATCGAAAATGATGCTCCCAGGCTTGAGGTGAAATCGGGAAGATCCCTGATTTCATCTCCATGTTTTGATTGGGGTTAGTGGCACCGTTCACTATGGTCCAGAACTTCCTGGCATCCCAACCTCTCCTAGCTGTAAGCAAGGCCTTCCAGATACTTAGTTGGTACTCCTTTTTTTCCCCACCCTAATTAAATGCTGATATTGTTTTTTCAAATAAAAACATTGGGCAGGGAGATGCTTTGTCTTGCCTATGCGATACGCATTATAGATGGAAATTAGGGATCTTTATGTCCACTTGCACTCTGCATCAAACCATCTCTGGTTCGTCAAACCTCTACTCTTACCAAAACCAGACCCTTCTGTCAGGAAAGGTTGCAGAAGTTTAACCAATCCCCCATAACCCTCTATAATCTGCTCTGATGGTCCTAAGGCTAATGCTGTAGACCTAATCTTAGCAAACGGCTCTGAGTTTAATACTGTTCGCAATTGCTAGTCTAGATCTGGATTCCCTCTTTTTGGGGAATATCTATTTAAACATTCTTGGTTGTCCTGCAGGGAATTGGAATATAGGGGCATTAACTGCTTATCAATCTTTAAATTTAAATGAATTATCAAGGGTAAATGGTCTCCAAGCAGGTAATTCCCCACATAAAATTCAACAAGGTATGGGAGGACTGCGTTATTTATGACACCATAATCTATCACACTAGATCCCTGTAAACAAAGGTAGGTAAATTCACCTGCTCTATCCCTGGACCATGAGCCATTCAAAATTGTCAAATTTAAAGAAGAAACTAATTTTCTAAATTTAATTCCTGAGGTGTTTATCCCTATATCCTTTTAATTTTGAATAGAATGGAAAAGAATTCCCATTGAACACATTGGAGGGACAATAATGTTCCATTGCCACATAGTCACTTCCTAGTCTCGCACTTAGGTCCCCTGCCAGCAAAATAAGTCCATTAGGAAATCTAACCTGAAGATCCTCAATATACAACTCAATTTTTTCCCAAACCTCAGAATTTTCTCTTACCCTCCTGGGCCACACTGTCTCCAGGGGTTCTAGAGGAGGAGCCCCTGAAGCAGCGAAAGAGCAACCTCCTTCTCCTGAACACGCGGCATGAGGGGTGTGGAGCAGTTCAGGTATGCTTCGTGGTGACAGAGTATTTCTGAAACGGAGTCCCATCATTCCTCTGTGCACCAGCTCCAAGAGGAGCAAACAGAGTGCCCTCTGGAACCAGCCACACAGATGGATACACAAAACTACCAAGAGCAATCCTACTCTCTCGTGTGTAGAGATCTCTCTGTACATTGGTTCCACTCCCATACCACCTCGTCTTGGTCCAGCTGGTCCTGTAACAGATCTCCCAGCAGGGACCACAGAAGACAGGGTGGGTATAGGAGCATCTCTCTCTACTCCTGTTGTTTTCCATCTCACCGGAGAAGATCTAAGGGCCGCCCAAGACACCAAGAGAGAGACACCATTCAAGGGATAGAGGTTCCAGGCCCTGTTTTTCCAGATCTAGAAGCCACTCCAGGAGCCACTCTCTGGCTTATTACAGAGACTGCTATGGTTGTGACAGGCCACAGCCCTTTTCTACTCACAGAAGTTATTCTTTATCACAGGCCGATCCAGCCTCAAGATCACCGATTGCTTCTGCTCCACTGGGTCCTTTGGCTCCACCAGCGGTACCATAGGTACAAATCTAGGCATCACAGATGTGCGCTACAATGGTACAAGTCCAGTCGACACACTTGGCCGTTCCAGTGGTACCGTTGGTATCCTCTATTGCCACACAGCAGGCTTCACAACCATTAAGGGCACAAAAGGGGCCTCTCCAGATGGTTAGCGGCCCCACGCATGGGGGTGGGGGCATATGCTTGACCTGGTGTTGTGCAGTGGCTGAAATAATGTTAAATGCTACAAAGCCAAGTCCCAAGAGCACATACAACTCCAAACCAAGGTGTTTTAACAAATGGTGTGAAAAAGAAAATACCCCCTTAGACAGTGCGACTCTAGATCACGTACTACGATACCTCCTACATCTAAAAAACCAACGTTTATCCAACTCCTCTGTCAAAGCTCATCTGGATGCGATCTTGGCGTTTCTGTATTTATAATGGGAAATCCCTATTCTTACACCCATGTGTCAAATCCTTCCTAAAAGGATTGAAAAATACCTTTCCTCCAGCTCACTGGTTGCTGCCTCAATGGGACCTTAACTTGATCTTCACTAAGCGCATGTCTTCACCCTTTGAGCCTATGGCCACTTCTTCTCTGAAAGACCTCGCTATTAAAACAGTCTTTTTAGTGGCACTAAAGGCCTCTCCACCTTATCTAGCCTTTCATGAGGATAAAGTAGACCTCAGAACTGATTGGCCATTTATGCCTAAAGTTGTCCCTCTTCCATTTCAATCAAACTATATCTGTACCTGTCTTCGATCCTAAAACTCACGACAATCCATCAGACAGGGTTCTACATACCCTTGATGTAAAGAGGGCGCTCTCTTTTACATACGTCATACCAAACCTATTGGAGCATCTGATGCATTAGTAATCTCCTATGGGTGGTCAGCGTACAGGTGTCAAGGTGTTTTCACAGAGGATTTTGAAATGGATCCTTTTCTGCATACAGAAATGCTACCAGCTAGTGAATGCTCCTGTTCCAGATGGTCTGCATTCTCACTCTACGAGAGCTCTAGTAATGTCTCTGACAAACGTCCAAGATGTATCGTTGATTGATATCTGTAAAGCTGCCACATGGTCATCTGTACACACCTTCTCTAAGCATTATTCATTGGACTTGGCAGCCAGATCAGATGCAGTGGTGGAGAGTGCAGTGCTCCAATCTCTTTGCTCCTGACTACCTTCTGTCCATCACCCTCCTCCTGAGGTAGGTGTAGAATACTGCTCAACACTCTCCCAATAGTGAGAATTGTATAGATCCTCGATGAAGAAATGAGGGTTACTTATCAGTAACTCAGTTCTTAGAGAGAGCTGTGCGTATTCTCACAACCTACCCGGCCTTCCCCTCTGATGTCTAGAGGTACTGTTCCTCAGCATTGGAGGGTTGGAAGGAACTGAGATGGGAGGGCTCCTCCCCCTATTATAGAGTTCTGGTCTCGCGCGATCAAGATCACACGTGAATGACAGGATGGGATGGGGCGAGAGAGCCCTCTTTAGATTTCTAGAATAATCCAGGTTTTCTACCTGGAAACTGCTGACACAATTGAGGTTCCGGTCTCCTGCAGATCAGGGAAGAGTCCCAATAGTGAGAATACATGGAGCTCTCTCGAAGAACTGAGTTACTGGTAAGTAACCCTCGTTTCATTGGTGTGCTTGATTTCTGTATATTTGTAGTGAAGGGCAATACTACTAACTAGAAGTTAGATACACTTAATAAGCAGTAATATTTACAGATTTATTTTAATGACAGGGAGCGAAGAGAAAAGCAGTGTCAGAATACCAGTCTCATGATGATAGCTCTGATAATTCAGAGTGCAGTTTTCCCTTCAAATATGCATATGGTGTAAATGCATGGAAACACTGGGTAAAAACTCAGAATCTAGATGAAGATGTGCCAGTATTAGATGAACTAAAATCAAGTAAGTATTTCCTACTTAGCTATAATCTAGCTTTATATTAATTGTAGTATATTAACTTGCATATACAGTTACCTTATTTTATTTTTAATAGGGTTAACATTTCATTACCTCCATAGAACATTTTGGATATCAGCTGGTTCACCCAGCCTTACAGATCATACCATTTATATTTGTGAGATAATGCATTACAACCAACATTGTAAACGAAAATTGCAAAGGGGAAACATAAGGAAATCATATAGATACCAGAATGAATTAGAGAAAAAAAGGGTGTGTGTGTTATAAACCAATTGCTATGATAGAAGTTTAATTAGATGGTATTGTGTACATTAACATTCCCATGGACAACAGAATTATGTAACCATACAGACAGCTGCTTAATTTTCTTTTGATGTTTCTGAATCCATATCTTTAGAAAATAATTCCTTCACTTGATTTCCTGTCCAGCATTGAGATGGCATAAAACTCCCTTGTTCTCAAAATCTGCTGTGGTTCTTGGCTTTCTGTCTGCTCCTTGTCTACCTCCTAGCCAACCCTCACAATTGAGCTCTCCTTTGGGTCGCTTAAGCTACATGTAAGGGGTGCCATAGTTCTGTGCAGTGTATCAAGTGTCCATATTGAAAAGGCATTCTCAGTACACAGAACTCCAGGTTTTTCCAGAATATTGTATCTGTCAATTATATTGTATTGTGCTCTACAGCACAGCTTTACTTTCCCCACAAGATTCCTCTGGTATCTACATTTACCTAATTCCCTGAGAGTGCTGCCCGTCCTGCTGCTACTCTGTCACTGTGTAATTTTGTCGAAGCCATTTAGGCTCCTGGAATTTCAGATTCATCCACTTCTCATGTCTTCCGTACCTCACTCCCTACCAGTTCAGTCCAGTAGAGAAAGTGGATTTTTCTCTAAGGTCGAACATGTAGTATTAAAGTTTTTTTAATGCTGACTTATTTTAAGAACATATCCTAGAACTTGTATATGCTGGATGACAGTCTGTCATTCTTGGGCATTTTAATATATTACATGTTAACAGTTTGAGCCCAAGCGACGTGCCTATACGTTTTGTCAACTTGAACCCCAAGCCTTTGAGACTGACTTAGTGGCACACGAACTGGAAGGATAGGTGGGCATTGCAGTGGAGGGGGCAATGTGTCTCCTCCCCCCTCCCGAGTCTCCCGCAGGTCTCCTTGGTTTACTGAGGGCCTGCAGTGCTTGAAGCGGGAGAGCAGGCGGTTGGAGTGATGGTGGCGCCGGACTCGCAATTAGTATGATCGATCGCAGCACAAGAGCAGTTTAAAGGCCTATGCTGTGGCAGCGCAGGCAGCAAAGAAGCAGTTCTTTGCTGCCCTTATTGCTTTTCCGGGTGGTGAAAGGTTTGGTTAGTCCTGCCTGTCTCTGTCTGGACCTGGAGCAATCCAGTGACCACTATGACCGGTTCATCGAGTACTTCATAGATAAGCTCGCTCACATCCGCCATGATTCTCCCTCTGTTTCCTGTCAGTGATCCGTTGGGTAGCTCCGTGGATGACCGTCAGGAGGCAGAAGAAGAAAAAACCTTGTGTGCATGCGTGGAGCTGCCCCTCCATCTTGTTTCAGTCTTTTTCTTCTGCCTTCGGCCATCGGAGGTAAAACACGGCTTCTCCTGCGGAGAAAAAGTAAACAGTGTTTTTTAAAAAAAAAAAAAAAAAAAAGGGAAACGGAGAAAGAAAGAAGTGTAGGCGAGCGGGGAAATTGGGGCAGCGGCCTCCCTGTCCATGCACAGGGAAGCTCGTGTTTTCTTGCCCACCAGGTTGCCACGCAAAGTGCCCGGGAACTGGGGAGCAGCTTGATTCCGGGGACAAGAGGCTCTCGCCTACCCCAGTGGCTTAGTAACTGCGGAGTCACGGACCAGCGAAGTCTCCCCCTGCTCAGGGCTCAGACACCGCTCGGCAGGGGTCAGGCCAGACCGCCCCAGTGCGGAGGCTCCCAGCTGTCTCCCGGCAGGATGGACGGAGCAGGGACTGAGAAGGCATAGCAAGCCCCCCTCCCAGGAGGGTGGCATGCCGGACGCACTGAGCATGGCGATCAGGATGGACAGGATCCTGTCGGCACTGGAGCGCCTTACCGAGGTACAAGGCAGAGGGTCCCCGGCTAATCCACCCCCCGGTTCCTCACCACAGGGTGTTGGGAAGGGGCTGCCCCAACCCCAAGATTTCCCTCTCCAGGGGACAGGGGCAAGAAAGGACCTGGCAACCCCAGGGGGAATGTGGAGAGCCTCTCCCCCTTCAGAAGACAGAGCGGGAAAAGTCCCACGCAAGGGAAAAGGCAAGGGGCACAAGCGCCCTCTAGGGGCATCCCTTAACAGACTCCTCAGATCTCCACAGGTGGAGAGTGAGGAGGAGACCCAGTCAAAGAAAGCTCGAACTCAGCTCACCCAATCAGAGCTGGCTTCTGACTCCAAGCAAGACTGGGAGGATGTGGAGGACCTTGATGTTCAGGGGTCCTCCCAAGACGCACAGGATAGGGACAGGCAGTTTCCCCTTCAGTATAGGGGGGAGTTCATGTCCCAGGTGGCCAAAACGCTTCAACTGGTAGAGAAACCCCCCAAGGATGCGTCCTCCGACTCTCAGAAGGAGGAGAAGTGCGACTATATCCCCTTGGTCCATGGGAAAGATGCGGGGTTCCCGTTAGACAAGGCCTTCGAAAAAATGATATTGTGGGAATGGAAGCACCCTGAAAAGACTCGGAGACTGAATAGGGCGCAGGCTTCTCTATATTCCTTGTCTAGAAGGAAGGAACCCCTCTTAAAAAATCCCAAAGTTGATGCGGCAGCAGTCTCACTAGCCAAGCAAACTGTCTTCCCTACGGAGGGCGACTGTTACCCTAAGGACTCCACCGATAGAGCTGTGGAGAATGCTTTGTGTAGAGGCCTGGACTCTTCCGCAAATGCAATGAGAGTTAATGTGATATCTTCATGTGTAGCCAGGGCTCTCCTAGCCTGGCTGCAGGAGGCCCAGGACCCGAGTATCCCTGATAGAAGGACTCAAGTTTTGTCAGCTCGGATTAATTTGGCATCTGCCTTCTTAGCCGATGCAACAATGGACTCTGACATGGGCTGCCAGATCTGTAGCAAGTTCTGTATCAGCCAGACGCAAGCTCTGGCTCAGATCATGGGAGGGTGATGCGACAGCAAAAAACCTTCTCACGGCCACCCCGTATAAGGGTTTTAAACTATTTTGGGTTTGTCTTGAAAAGGTGTTGGCAGATGCCAATGACAAATCGAAACAAAAGAATTTGCAGCAGATGGGATCCAAGAGAAAAAAATTTCGTGGCCCCAACTACACACCCAGAGGGGGGTATAGCTCAGGGTATAGTACCTTCAGAAGATCCCAGGGGCAGTTCAGGCCTGACCTTCCCGGGCGATTTGTGCCTCGCAGGGTTGACGGGCCAGGGCTTCAGACCACACAAGCAAAGGCCCAAAGGCTTCACCCAGAGTAACAGAAAACAGGATGCATGACTACTCAGGGGAGTTAGAGGTAGGAGGCAGTCTGCAGGCTTTCTCAGACGTGTGGGCGCAGTCTGTGTCCGATGCTTGGGTCCTGCAATGTTTAACTATCGGGTACAAAATAGAGCTCAAGGCAAACCCAAAGCACTCCTTCATGATATCCCCAAGATCAGGCTGCATAGAAAACACCTGGCCATGGTCCAGGAGCTTCAGAGACTCTCACAAATAGGAGCAATAGAACCAGTTCCCCTAGACCAGCAGGGGCGGGGATTGTACCCCCTCCTTTTCTTAGTAGCGAAAAAGTCGGGATCCTGGCGAGCAGTGCTAGACCTGAAGCGATTGAACAGGGTGGTGAGAACCCAGAGATTCAAAATGGAGACGGTATCTTCCATTTGCCAGGCCATCAGAGAAGGGGACTGGTTAGCATCTCTAGACCTCAGAGACATGCATCTCCACATCCCGATTTGGGAACCCCACCGCCAGTGGCTCCGATTCTGTTACCAAAAGACTCATTATCAATTCAGGGTGCTCCCCTTCGGTCTGTCGTCAGCCCCGAGGACGTTTACCAAGGTGCTGGTCCCACTGATAGCGAACCTCCGCAAGGAGGGGATCCACGTATACCCGTATCTCGACGACCTGTTAATCTGAGGTCAAGACCGGGACAAGACCCAGAGAGATCTGTACAGAATCATCCTGTATTTGAGAGACCACGGGTTCTTAGTGAATCGAGACAAGAGCCAACTGGAATCAACGCGCATGATGGAACATCTCGGGGTATTGATCGATACGATCTCCGGAGCCGCTTATATTCCACTCAACCGGCAGGAAAGGATCAGATCCCAGATATGGCTCCTGAGCCATCAAAGGAGAGCAAGATTAAAAAATCTGGCACAGTTGCTAGGTCTACTGGTGTCCTGCACCAAACAGGTCCAGTGGGCCCGATTTCACCTTTGTCCCTTGCAGCGGCTGCTGAGACCTTTTCAGTTAGAGCTCACCAGAGAGAGGGCTCAATCCATGGGTCAGAATCCCAGGAGCCCTACCAGGCTCAATGTCTTGGTGGTTAGACCCCACAACCTTCGAAGTGGGCGTCCCACTGGGAGAACCAGAGCGAACAGTCGTGACAATGGACGCGAGCCTGAAGGGATGGGGAGCTCACATGGGAACCACGTCCGTCCAGGGCTTGTGGTCCACGCAGGACAAGAAACAGAGCATCAACATCCTAGAGCTGACTGCATTTTTGGCTAGCCCTACAACGATTATCACTGAACATCGGCAATACGCATGTACTAGTGTTTACGGACAACATGACTGCGAAAGCGTATGTAAATCACCAGGGAGACTCCAGGTCCATTCGGCTACAACGGGAGTCAGTGAGGCTGTTCACTTTGGCCCAGAACAACTTGAAATCATTGAAGGCTCTGCACATAAAAGGCTCACAGAATGTGCAGGCAGACTGGCTAAGCCGCCAGTCTGTGGATCCACACGAATGGCAGCTTCACCCGGAGGTCTTCGGGTCCCTTGTGGAGAAATTCAGGACTCCAGTAATCGATCTGTTTGCGACCAGGAACAACAGACAGCTAAGCCGTTACATGACAAAATCAGGAGACAACTCGGCAGAGGCTGTGGACGCGCTCAACCACAGATGGCCTACTATATGCCTTTCCACCAATGCCCCTGTTGTCCAGGACAGTAGCAGAAATCTTCAAGGAAGGGGCACAGATGATCCTGATCGCACCATGGTGGCCAAAAAGACCGTGGTTTTCAGATCTGGTGGAGTTGAGCCAGGAGTACCCAATGTCTCTTCCTTTGTGCCCGGACTTACTGTCGCAGGGCCCTCTGCTGTGTGACAGCATCTCCGTGCTAAGACTGACAGCATGGCTCTTGAGTGCGCAGCATTGAGAAAGGCAGGGTATTCAGAAGCAGTCTTAGCCACCCTGCAACAGGCTAGGAGACCGGCAACCAGGAAATCTTATGGGGCCACCTGGAAAGTTTTTGCCCTCTGGGCAGTAGATAGGGGATTCGATCCATGTCTGGCAGGGGTACAAGTCATCCTCCAGTTCCTCCTGGAGGGTTTGGAGAAAGGGTTACGGCCAAACACATTGGCACGCCAGGCAGCAGCTATTGCTTCTGTACTGCAGTCGTTGTCGAACAGGCCTGATGTGTCTATGTGGAAAAACTTGCAGCTTCTAAAAGCAGCAAGGAATATCAGCCCGCCAGTGGTTCACAGGTGCCCTCCTAAAGTCTTACCCTAATTTTAGATGCCTTAACTGGGCCACCCTTCGAACCCCTAAACCATGTGTCTCTGTACATGCTATCCCTGAAGGTAGTGTTTTTGGTGGCAGTTACATCTGCCCGAAGGGTATCTGAGTTGGGGGCCTTGTCCACGGAGGATAACTTTTGCTCTTTCCAGAGTCAGTCTGTCACCCTCCGGATGGACGAGGGCTTTATTCCTAAGGTTAATTCAACTCTTCATAGATCACAGGACGTTATTTTACCATCTTTTTGTCCTAATCCAACTCATCCTAAGGAAAAGGTGTGTGTCACCTAGGATGTTAGAAGGGCCCTAAAAATCTATTTGAAAAGAACCAGGGGAATTCGGTCTACATCAGCCCTCTTTGTTAACATTAGACCTAGTTATGGGGGAAGAAAGGCCTCCAAGACCCTAATTTCAAAATGGGTTAGACAATGCATAATAGAGGCTTATAGAGCCAAACGCAAGGTGCCTCCTCTACAGGTTTGGGGTCATTCAGTGCATGAGGCAGCAACAACCTATGCATTCAAATCAAGGGCCTCGTATGCGGAGGTATGCGGGGCGGCTACGTGGTCCTCCCTGCATACCTTTGTGAAACACTACAAATTGGACCTGTTTAGATCTGCTGAGGCGGCTTTTGGCAGGAGGGTTTTACAGGCGGTCCTGGAGTCTCCCAGGGCTGTTTGTTTCCCCCCCCCCCCTTAGGGTGTTGGGCTCGGGTACATCCCAGCGGATCACTGACAGGAAACAGAGGGAGAAACAAAAATTGGTCACCTACCTTGGTGAATTCGTTTCTTCTCTGTTGTACTGTCAGTGATCCGACCCTCCCTGTCAAACAGCACAGATTAGATAAGGGAGTCTCTGGGGTGTATTCCTAGTTGAGAAGAGTTAATTATTGTTAAGGAGAAGCCAGTTATAGTTATAGTTTAATTCCTTGTTCACTCCACACGAGGGCAGTGTGAGGGTGCTTTAATGTTTCTGTTAAGTAGTTCTAGTGTGGACGTTCCTCTTGGTTATGGACTGAAACAAGATGGAGGGGCAGCTCCGCGCATGCGCACAAGGTTTTTTTCTTCTTCTGCCTCCTGACGGTCATCCGCGCAGCTACCCAACGGATCACTGACAGTACAACAGAGAAGAAACAAATTCACCAAGGTAGGTGACCAATTTTTCTTTTCGGTTCCACAGTTATTGCAGAGGATCATCTTGGGGCTATGGATGCCCCGTCCTGTCCTGTTTTGTGGGATCGGTTTCAGATGGTGTCGCCTGCCGATGTGGAGTCCTTGTTGGGATCTGTTCGTGCCACCACTTGTGAACAAGATCCATGCCCGTCCTGGCTGGTGAAAGCCAGCCAGGAGACGCTATGGCCGTTGCTGACTGGGGTGGTTAGTGCCTCCCTTCGGGAGGGCAGGGTGCCTGAAGGAGGTTGTGGTTAGGTCCCTGTTCAAGCAACCATCTCTTGACGCTGATGCTCCTGCCAGTTATCGGCCAGTCTCTAACCTTCCCTTTTTAGGGAAGGTTATTGAACGGGCTGTGGCATGGCCGCTCCAAGAACATCTGGACCGCACCGGTTTCCTTGACCCTTCTCAGTCTGGGTTTCGATCTGGGTATGGTACGGAGACTGCATTGGTGGCCTTGGTTGACGATCTCCGTCTGGCATTGGACCAGGGTCGTCAGACCTTACTGGTCCTGCTAGACCTTTCAGCTGCGTTCGACACAGTCGATCATGAGGTGTTGGTGACTTGCCTGCAGGATCGTGCCGGGATTGCCGGGATGGCCTTGGACTGGTTTCGTTCATTCCTGGCCAGGAGAACTGACTGGATGGTCTTGGGGGAGTGTACGTCTTCCCCCCGGGACGTCACGTGTGGAGTCCCGCAGGGTGCCATTCTGTCCCCATCTTGTTTAACATCTATATGCAGCCATTAAGGGAGATCATGAGATGGTTTCAGAGCGCTGATGACACTCAGCTGTACCTCCTTTTTCATCGACCCAGGCCATGCAGTCTCTTTATTTTCCCAGTGCCTGTCGGCTGTGGGGGCTTGGATGAGGTTGAGTCATCTGCAGCTGAACCTGACAAGGTGGAGGTGATGTTGGTGGGTGGGGGCCTGGGAGTGGTTGAATCTCCTCTTGTGGGGGGTGTTCACCCTCCCATGATCTCGCAGGTACGGAGTCTGGGTGTGCTCCTCGATTCACGGCTCAGCCTGGATGCTCAGGTTGTGGCCGTGGCGGGGAGTGCATTTCGGCAGTTACATCTTGTCCGGTGACTTCGGCCATATCTCTGACTCTGACCTCGCCACTGTCATCCATGCCTTCGTCACCTCGAGGCTGGATTACTGCAACGTGCTCTACGTGGGGCTGCCCGAGAAGCTGGTCCGGAGGCTGCAGCTGGTGCAGAATGCCGCGGCCCGTCTCCTTATTGGGGCGGGCCGCAGGGAGCACATGAGACCTGTGCTCCGGGCTCTGCACTGGCTGCCTATTAAGCACCAGGCTAGGTTCAAGGTGCTGGGTTTGACCTTTAAAGCCCTTCACGGCCTGGGCCTTGCCTATCTGTGGGATCGCCCTATGTGCCCATGCAACCCCTGAGATCGTCTGTGGGGGCCATTTTAGAGGTGAGACGGGTGGCCACTGATGTGAGATCTTTTTCGGTGGCTGCCCCTGTGCTGTGGAATTCACTCCTGGAGGAGGCTCGGTTGGCCCCCACCCTCCTGTCGTTTCGACATTTGTGTAAGACTTGGCTGTTCCACCAGACTTTTGGCGAGGGGGTGGGGTAGGGTGCGGGAGGTGGGGTTTTGGAGGGAGGGTATGTTTTTATTACTTGTTTTAAAATGTGTAGATTTATTTTAAAATGTTATTGAATATTTTTTGTGTGCATGTTGTTTGCCGCCCCGAGCTGCATTTGGGCAGGAGGGGCGGGATATAAGTTTTGAATAAATAAAAATAAAATATTGAAGTTCATTGAATGATGCCATACTTCTATGCTGCTGGTCATATAAATTATACCCGTTATGGTTTATTCTACATAAGATCAGTGATGTTATGTGACACATTCCTGGGTTTTGGAACAGTATTTGGAGTGACATGTGGATTGAGAATGTTCACGCGGATATGGTTATGACCAGGGAGGAATCCTAGGAATTACTGAGACCAGAAACACTCAAGACGTGGGCATTAAGTCTGCATATTTGCACTCAACTGGAAGAAGAGGTCAAACAAGAAAATCACAAAGAAATAATAAAATCCAGAATAGCAGCTGATGACAAAGACTGAGGGGATGTTCGACGTAAACTGCAACTTTTGATTGATCCCCATCTGGAAAACAGGGAAAAAATTGTTTCCTGTAGGGTTTCTCCTTCAACAGTCAATGGGTGAAAACAGACATGATGCTAACCACCCTTGGTGGTTATTTATGCATGTTGCAGGGCTGTATTGGTGCCCTATGCAAGCCCTGAAAGATGCATAAATGACCACCAAGGGTGGATAGCGTCATGTCTGTTTTCACCCAATGTTCATGAAGCAATATTCATTGGATCCAAACAAATGAAAAAGTTTGAAGCTGGCTGGCCAAGAAATTTCCCCATTTAGCCATGTTTATGAACATGTCCAGCGATTCTGTTCTTAATGATAGCCATTTTGCCCGGCCCAGATGTGAAGCTTACTGGTCTGTTGTTTCCAGAATCACCTCTAGATCACTTTTTAAATATTGGGGTTACATTTGCCACCCTCAGGTACAGTGGCAGATTTTAGTGATAGGTTACAAATTACTAACTAGATCTGCTGTTTCATATTTGAGTTCCTTCAGAACTCTGGGGTGAATACCATCTAGTCCTGGTGATTTGTTAGTATTTAGTTTGTCAGTTTGCTCTAGAACCTCCTCCAGAGTCACGTTGATTTGTGACATCTCTTCCGATTCATCACCTACAAAGTAAGGTCTCTCCAACATCCTCTGCAGTGAAGACTGAAGCAAAGAACTCATTCAGCTTCTCTGCAATGTCCTTTTCCTCCCTAAGTACCTCTTTTACCCCCCGGTCATCTAACGGTCCAGCTGACTCTCTTGCAGGCTTTTGATGTACTTGAAAAAGATTTTATTATTAGTTTTAGCATCTTTAGCAAGTTGCTCCTCAAATTGCTTTTTGGCCTGGCTTATTAACTTTTTACATCTACTTTGGCAATGCTTCTGCTCTTCCCTATTTACCTCATTGGGACTATTTCCATTTATTTTTTTTAAAGGATACCTTTTTGGCTCCAATAGCCTCCTTTGCCTCACTATTTAGCCACACAGGCTTGATTTACTCTTACATTATTAGTCTACAAGCAAGTTCTAGTGAGGTTGATATCAACAGTGTCTTGTCTCATAAGCTGGTACCAGTTCTCACATAGATATTTGATGTCTCCAGACAAATGCAAGTATGCAAATTGAAATCTGCCTTGAAGAAAATCCTATAGGCACCTGTTTGTTCTCAAAGTAGTGATAAGGGCTCACCAAGCATCTTTATTGCTAGATCAGCTCTACTTTGGGTCATGCATTAGCCAGAACAGGGAACAGTGCAAGACTACCTTTCAGGTTTTAAAACTAATAGTTAGGAAGTTGGCATTTGGTGGTGATTCGTTTGGTATTTGACAAAGGATGCATCTCAAAGGATGTCACAAGTCAGGATAGAACCACAGGTGCCAGTAGAGTTCATCAGTTGACCTTGTCAACATTATCATCCCCCAAAGTAGTACTTGCAGTAGCAGAAAACAAAAAGCAGCTGATATCCATGATCTGTCATGACCTCCTAACTGACACAGAATTGCACCGGGAACATACCCAGGAACACAAGGCACAAGCTTGTCCTCACCGGAGAGGATAATGATCCACATGAAGTTTGTGCAATACTGTAGTCAAGTGGTGGGACATAGCAGTCACTCATGAAGAAGCAGACATCATCATTGTCCAACAAGCAATCCATGTAGCTGCAGATAGGTTTGCATGAGTAACTGTACTATCAGATGATACTGATGTCTTCCTGCTGCTACTGCATTACTACTACTTGCAGAATATTGAGGTGCAAGTTTTTATGGAAGTCCTGCCTTGAATAGGTGACATGATAATGATATTGGTGCCTCTGTATCTAAGCATGAAGCCATCATAGCAGATATTCTTGCAGCACATGCATTGAGCGGATGTGTCACTACAGCTTCATGTTTTGGTATAGTCAAAGGGAAAGTAGTGAAACCATTGAGATGGCCATTGCCTCTCATTGCTAGGTGGCCCTGCTGCAGTTACCTGCTATCATTTAGCAGGCATCACAGTTCATGACCGTTTGTTATGGCCAGGGCAAATGCAGTTCTACTACTGAGACATTTTTAAAGGTGTGGGCAACTAAAATGGGAAGAAGTTGTTCTTCAATGCCAGGTTCATATATAAGATCAGAAGTGAATTGAAGTTAGGGTATTAAAACATGAACTACCAGTTTGACAACAGTATTGGTATTTTTGCTTTAATATTCAAGAAGGTTTTAGTGGCTTAACTGCATTTGACTGTCCTTACAAAGACAATGCATTCTGTAATAGTTCTAACCAGTTAAACAGTGTTAAAGTTGTTTTTCTATCACTTAATGTGAATTGTAGGGGTTATAAACACCACTTGAACCTGTAGGAAGGTTGAGGGTGTTACATTATCACCTCAAAAACAGTACCGTAGTTTAAGTTTTATAATAAAATATTCAGAGTTGTCAAATCTAAATCCTGTGGATAGCTATAAATATGAGGGGGTAAACATAAGAATGTTAATGAGTTATCTCAAATTGCCCAAGTGTGACACAATGTCATTCTTCTGATTTCTAAAATATATACCCTGGTCATGTAGAATCAGCAGACTTTTTTTTACCATAAGTTGGGGTTTGATGGCATGCTGCCGGACTATTTTATTGTAAATTCCACAGACACTGGATGCTCTGTTTCTCACCGCTGCACAACGCAGTGCAGGCAAATAATATGAGCTTGATGTGCTGGACAGTGGGTTAAATTTACCAGGTGGCACATTGGAACTTGTGTGTTAACACACAGGTAGGGAGCACCCTGAAACCCAGAGCAACCCCATGGAGTCCTCACGGAGCAGCCACCATTGTGGACAGCATGGGAAGCCGTTCACATGGGCAGCCGCCTGCCTGAAGTTCATGGACTTGTGCCATCCACTACAAATGCGCACACCCCCACCCCGGCCATCCGAGAACTTGGAAGCTGCTCCAGCGATCTTTCTATCCCTGGGCAGTCCAGGAACAGCAAAATTACTGACGCCCCTAAACTTTCAGGCAGCTCCAGGGAACAGTGTGTTTCCCCACCCCACACCCCCACCAGTCATTAGCTGAGAGAGGCATGCTAGTGCTGGTTCAAAGGAAAGGGTGGGTCATGGACAGGGAAAGCTTCTTCCCTGGCTGTGTTTCTCCCCCCGCCCCCCTTTCCATCACCACTGCTCTCCTTTTCTGGCAGGAAAGCAGAGGAGGCGAGATCAAAGGCAGTGCACAGCCCCTGTGCTCCCCAGGGCTGGCCTTAAAGATTACAGGGCCAAAATGTGGGTCCTCATTGTCCCGGTGGGTCTGGGGGCGCTCCCCGGCTTGGTCTGGGGGCACTGCCTGGGCTCGGAGATCGGCGGAGGGGGCACTCCCCTCCGCCCATCCCCAAGCCTAGCCATTTTTTGTGGCGCCACCGCCACTGGCGTGGACCCTGCACCAAGCCTGCTCGCTGGATCGTGCCAAGTGCCACAGCAGTAGATTGAATCTGCCGCTGCACTGCCCACCACCGGAGGTTGCCAGGGAGTAAGGGAGAGGCGGGGCCTCTGTCTCTTCCTCACTTCCTGGCCCTCTCCACTGCCTGTCTCGGACTCAGCCGGGGAGTGAGAAACAGAGGCCCCGCCTCTCCCTCATTCCCTGGCCGAGAGAGATAGTGGCTCCACCACACAGTAAGGCTGGTCCAGGATCGGGGGTCACAGACAGGAAAGGCTTCTTCCTTTGCCATCAGAACTACTGCTAGAGCACCCTACTCAGCTGAAAGGTGGCTGGGAGAGGGGAATGCAGATCGCACCCTACTCGACTGGGAGAGGGGAGGGCTAGCCTTGTGGTTACCTATTGCCCCAGTTTGGGCTGGGTCAGCCTGTGTTGTATGCTCCGCTTTTCCAGTGATTGCATGCCATGGGGCACATCTGGCAGGCGCCATTCAGACAGACCGGTGAATCCAGGGCTCAAGGGGCCAATGGGGGGGGCAGCGTTTTGTTTGTTTTCATCCTCTTAAGAGGATACTTTTTCTCAAACAGCAAATTTAAAACAGCTGTTTAAGTCTCTTGTTTTATCGTTGTACTACAGCAAAATCAGTGAAATTAAAAGAAGACCTATTATCTCATACTGCGGCTGAGTTGAACTTTGGCTTGGTTCATTTTGTCAACGAAATCCGAAGGCCAAATGGAGAAAACTATGCACCAGACAGCATCTACTATCTGTGTCTTGGGATTCAGGAGGTTAGTAATTGACAGAAGGCTGAAATAGGCAGACTAGTATGCTTTAATGAAGAAACTATGGATTTGTTGGTGTAATGTTTTGGCTGGTGTAACTTACATCCAAGTGTGTGTAATGGAAAAGTCTTGGGTTTGAGCACAAAATGCATATACATCTGGAACCTTGAAAGAGAAGTGATGCAGTGTGCTCTTTTAAAACCTAATAGGTGAAAGTATAGGATTACTTTTCTAATATTACATCAGCAGTTTTTTTTCAAATATTGCAGTTCGTATGGTTTGTTAGATGACTTTGGATGAAACAAATTGAAATGAAGAACGAGATCTGGACCACAGCAGAGGAGAAATTCCCCATCAAGTGTTGTAACAATGTGCATGAGAATAGCAATTTTGTTTGTTCATACGCCTTTCCCTGTTAATATTCAGCCACGGAAAAGGTGTTTCAAGTATGTTGAGTTGAAAACCCCTTTCATTTCCTGGAATTATAGATCAGTTTACTAATTACCCCCAAACATGCAAGATTCTGTGGGTAAAATCAGACGTTCGGCTGGCACAGCAGTGAGCTGACCCAGCGGACTGGGTCAGAGTACTGAACAGACATGGGAGGGCAGGAAGAATGCAGAACATGCGGCCGGTCAACCCTATGCTATGCCCAACACCCCCTCCCTCCCCTGCCATGGTGACTGGCCATATCTAGTGGCCCAAACAGACATGATAGCCTGTTGTAGCTCATTTTGGCCCGGTTGGGCAGGCCTTGCCCTGGGTTGTGACTTCAACGATTTCCCAAGGTCAGAGCCCGGACTAGCAGCCGACACGGGCCAACTTCTGGCAATGCCCGCACAGGTATGCAGGCGAGGTCCAAGCCACAGTGTGATAAAGCAGGTCCCTATAACATCTGTTTTTATTCTGTCGTACCCAAAGTAAGTAAGAAACAATATGGTTCCACTGTGGATGCCACTTTTGCAGAAGGAGCAAGAGGTTACTAGGGTATTTAATATTAGGCTGCAACAGAAGCTGGGTTTTCATCCCCTCACCCCCCACCCCCCCTTTGAACTAAAGTGTTATGCCAGTTCTCCTAAAAACTTGTTCAGGATTTACCTTGCATGTCTCCTATAGTCTAAGGAACTATAAGTCCATAAAACGTAAAGTTTGCAGATGTGGCACAGAATGGATGGCTTGAATTTTTGAAGGGGAAGACACAGAGGTGGGCCTTTCCCCTCTGCTGACAGGTTAGGGTTTGGATGTAGTGGGAGGAGTTGAAAATTTCGTTGTATTTTTGGATGTTGCACTTTTGAAGGATGTAATGGCTTTTCAAGGAATAGCACGACGGCATGCAACAGTAGGGAAACCATTTCAAAATACTATGTAGACTTCTGCGAGTTTGCACATCTTGGGGCTCTCCACAAATAGTTTATGTTGGAGAGGATGCAGTGAGGAAGGGTCTTCGGAACACATTATATGGTATTGCCTTCAGATGGGCAATTTCTGAGGGGAAAATTATGCTAAAAGAATAATATAAAAGCAAGGTGTCAATTGCTCTCCAGAGGAGTTCCTTTTGGGAATTAGTAACCCCAATATAACATGCAAAAGCTGCCCCCAGTGCTCACTTTTATGGAAAAGTATACTATAAACAGGAACTTGAAATGCTTGACAATTCCATCTTTGAATGAGTGGTTTCAGAACTTTGATATAGCTGTGAAAATGGAACAATGGACATATTAAAAGAACTCAGCTGTATCTTTCATGCAACTTGAGACTCATTTCCAAACTTTTCTCAGCAGTACCTTTATAGATGGACTAAATTCCCAATATGGACTGGTAACACAGTTAAAAGGTTAATTATATTACCGTGACATAGTTGGTGTCTTTGTGTAAAATACGTAATGATGTTAAACTGAACAGTTTATTAATAAGCCAAGTATATGTATTGATTTTTTTTTTTGTCTATGGTGTTCACATACCTGTAGAAATAAAAAAATAGCTTTCTAAGAGGGACACTCAAGCAGTTACATCAGTATGTTTGATAACCAAGTAAGTTTTTAAATAACAAAAGAATTAGAAATTTATTTTTTAAAAATGAGGGGAAAACAGAGTAACACATGAAGTACTAAAATAAAAATAGCTATTATTATTAGCAAACATTTATATAGTGCAAGCAATGTACCTGGTGCTTTACAAAGTAATTAAATAGGCACAATCCCTGCCCTAAGACTTACAATCGGAGAGATGGCGAAGGGGGAACAAGGAAGGGGGGACAGAGGGAGAGACAAGGAGTGTAAACATTCATGAGGATGCAAGGTCCCAGGTGCACGCGCTTGGCTTGGTTACATAGAGAATGATGGCTGGTTGGTCCATGTGGTGAGGATATGAGTACACAGACCTTAGGTAACAGATTGTACTGGATGGAGGGTATCAACAGGAGTTAGGTGAGGGGAGCGAGGAGTCGTGCGGTAATGTATGTTTTAGATCTTAAAGTATTTCTGCAAACATCCATTCAAAATATTTGTCTGAAGTGCTGTGTTCTATTTATATTAATTAACCCTCTTTTGCCTCTAAAAACCTACTGTATTAATCAGCTATTGGGGTACGATATATCCCAATTAAGTCAGAGGTGAAAAACACAAATTTGATTTATTTTTGAAAATGACTCTAGTTTAAGATACAAAATTTAAACTATTGTTTGTTGTACAGAAATATAGGACAATATGGAAGTTCTTGGGGTCTGTAGTACCCTACCATATTAACAGTAAATACTAACAGTAAAGCTATTGGGGTTGAATTGTTGCCGCCATTTTTGGAACATAACATGTACATAATGCAAAAGGAACACTAAGTTTTGAACATTAGTTACTATGAATAAAAACATAAGAACATAATAGCATAATAATAATATAACGTAAGAACAGAATAGCATAACAATTCGAGCAGTCTCGTAACTGTCAGCTGCATTCACACAAATACAGCAGTTAATTCCTAAAATGCTGTCTCCCTTCCCCCCCCCCCCCCCCCCAACACATCTTGGGAATAGCACAAGGACATGCACTTTGCATATGAATGGCTGAGTGTTATGTCACCCAAGTTAAGAATCTTTGGGTTGTCCCTCTCTATTCATAGGCCAGGATGATAAATTTATTACTATTATTAATCTTTTATATAGTGTCCCCTTGCCATAGCACTCGGAGTGCTTTACACATAATTTAACACAACGTTTAAACCTCACCTCAACCCTGTGAGGTAGGTCAGGCTGAGAGAATATTGTGACTGGCCCAAGGTCACCCAGTGAGAACTGGGATCACCCACTACCTCCTGGTCCGAGTACTGTGCAGAGACAACAGCCCAATATTCTTGAGCAGTCAGCATGGATAAGCAAACAACATTAAGTAGCTGTTAACTTCATATGCAGACAGTTTCACGGGTTCAATAGGTGGCTGTCATAGTAACTAATGGAGGGGGTAGAAATAATCCCTTCAGCCCAATACAAATTTTGTTTCAACACAACTTTGCAAGTAAAAAAATAAAAACAAAACTGCGTTGAAGCGTCACACTATGAAAGGACTAAGTGCTGTGTAAAGAATATAAAGATAAAGCGAACTTTTAAGTTGGCAACCAAAGTTTTCCACTTGTGGTATAATTGACCCCCTAAATCCACTTCTAGTGAAATTCTTATGTGCATACAGAAAATGGCATATTACAATAACTGACAAAATTCTAGTGTGTTTGGGCTAAATATGACCAACTGTGGGTGTATAGTGCTTTCATTTTCCCATTCATTCCAATGTGGGTCAGTCATACACCATTAGTGTTATAGTATTTAACTTTAAATTTTAAACAAAAGTACAATGGGGGGAGGGGGCATGAACCCCATTATCCTTGAGGACTACATGAAATATGAAGTACAGGTTTACTAAAAAAGTGTTACAAATTATTGTTGTTGTTTACAACTTCTGGGCTACCATACAACCCCATAGGCAGACTAGGGTTAAGGAAAAATTAATTTAAGTGCATAAACAAAAGTAGTCAAAATATGCTGAACCTCTACTTAACAGAAATGAGTGCTGTTTAATGTTTCAAGGAAATGTGTAGAAATAGATGCCATTTCCAGAAGTGAGTGCACATTTTTCAGTCTGTATCACTTTTATTGTATTTGCTAGTGCCTGTTCTTGTTAAGATAATACTGAAGTGGCAGTTTTAAGAAGACAATACTCTTTCTTAGAAATGTCTCTAGAGAGCAATATCACACATCCTGAGATTTTATTCTTGGTAGAAGTTCAAAAGAGCAACGACTTTTGCTAGTAAGGTCATGAAGGTTAAGATAATTTATACATTAGACTGCAAAATATGCAGATATCTTGCACAGCTTGTAGTCTCTCATGCAGTGTTGCCAATGATTAGAATGTGTGATTATTCTTTTACTCTAACTTTTAAATTTTCATCAGTAATCAAATTTTATATTTCAAATTAAAAAGATTTTAGGACAATAAATTATGTTTGTTTATGCAAATCATGGATTTCTACTTATTGCAGCTGTGTATAAGCTTGTGTCCAAAACTTTTCCTTTTTTTTTGTAAAAACAAAACCAAAATCCTACCTTTTTGAGTGTAGATTACTTTAACCAAAAACTGTTGGGGAAGAGATTTCAATTTTGCTTTATGCGGATGATGCTGTGCTGATGTCACTGTTGAAGGTGGGCCTCTAAAGATTATTGGATTGTTTTAGTTTATATTGTATTGAGAACGGATTGGAGATAAATATTGCCAAAACAAAAGCTACGGCATTTGATTCTAAGAAGTCCAACAAATGGTTTAATTAATAGTGATCAAATAGAGGAGGCTGATAGCTTTTTGCTATTTTGGTATTACTTTTGCAAATAACCTAAAATGGGATTATTATTATTATTATTATTAACAAACATTTATATAGTGCCAGCAGTGTACATAGCACTTTACAAAGTAATAAAATAGACAGGGTCCCTGCCCCTAGGGCTTACAATCTGAGAGACAGGAGCTGGGGGAGAGACTTAGGAAGGGGAACAGAGGGAGAGACAAGGGGTCTAACATTCATGAAGATGCGAGGTCTCAAGTGCACGTACATGGCTTGGTTACGATGAGAATGACAGCAGGCAGGTCCATGTTGCAAGGATAAGGGTAAACCGATCGTAGGTATAGGAATAGTGGCTCAGCAGGATAAAGAGTCAGACAGAGCAGAGCGAAAAAGGTGAGTTTTAAGGAGAGATTTGAAGGTATGAAGGGACGGGGCAAGGCGGATGTGGACAGGGAGGGAGTTCCAGGCATGGGGGGCAGCAAGTGAGAAGGGACGAAGGTGCTTAGGGGAGCAGGGAAGGCGTGGAAGGGCGAGAGAGGGGACAGAGGAGGAGCAAAGTGCACGGGCTGGAGTATGGAGGGCGATAAGTGCAGAGAGGTAGGGGGGAGCAAGGTTGTGAAGAGCTTTATAGGTGAAGACTAGGAGCTTGTGCTCATATCCATACAATAGGTAAAGCTATGCAAGCCCTTTAGAGTATTGTATCTTTTCATAACAAATACGATAGATCTTTGAAGAGGCTATTTCCGTTTATAGAGCAAAGACTGAATCTATTCTCCTGTATGGAGCAGAAATATGGGGATAGCATTGGAATCTATTTTTAAAGCACAAAATCGATGTTTAAGATCACTGCTAGCAGTAAATAAAGGAATGCGAGGGCCCTGCTTAGAGCAGAAACTGGAGTAATCAATATAGAAGTTAAGGTGCAGATAATAATTAGGGAGGTTTTAGTCTGATAGACTTCCCAAAAAATGTGTGTTAGAATATGAGAATATCGCCTTCCCTTTTTAAAAAAATGGTTGAGTGATATAAAACAAACTCTTTTTGCAGTGGGTTTAGAGGATAAATGGAATTGTTTGGATAGATTCCTGCTCCCTGGAGATAAGGTCCAAATTAAGACCAGATTGAATGATTTCTTTATTTTTATTTCTTGGATTTCTAGGCCACCCCCTCCTGCTACAGCAGCCCAGGGCGGCTCACAACATTATAAACCATAAACATACAATAACAGTAAAACAGCATATAAATATCCCCACAGTGGAGCTAAAAAAAGAACCTCACTCCCACCTCGTCACCTGTCTCCCTCACCAAAAGTCTGGAGGAACAGCCAGGTCTTAGTTGTCTATGGAAAGAGGGAAGGTCTGGGGCCAAGTGGGCCTCTGTCAGGAGGGAGTTCCACAGCCTTGGTGCGTCCACCAAGAACACCCTTCTCATAGTCATCACCAATCCAAAGGGATATGAGTATTATTAGATGGTCGAGGTATGCTCCTCTATTAAGATTTTTTAAGGCTGAGTTTAGATTAGAACCATATCTGAAGAAAATTTGTAATTGTAGATATAGGGTATTTTCATACATGACCGCTCTTTGAGCTGTCACGCACTGATCCTGCCCATGGTGAGAGCCCTCACCACAAGCAGGATCAGGCCCAGTCACCAAAAAAATGTGCTGGCAGCCAGGGTTGGGGAGTGGACAGGGAAACTGCCCTGCCCCCCGCACTGCTCAGCGCAGCCTGACCCCCACCCTGATTGGTGAGGGGCCCAAAAAAGCTCCAGCCACCAGCCGGAGTTAGGTAGAGTGGGCCATCAGACGTGATGGCTCACTCTACCATGAGGTTGCCTTCCCCGCACCATGGCAGGGCTAACTCTGGGATGTGCACTGGCAGGGAGTTAGCCATGGTCCGAAGGTTACCTCTGCTCCCACCCACAGGAAACCTCTGGCAGGCAGGAGCAGACGTGACAGCACCATGGATGGCCACGCTAGAGTTACCGTGGCCACCCATAGTAGCGTCGTGTATGAAAATACCCATTAAGAATCTATTACTAAAGCTCACTTGAATCAAATTAAGACGGCAGTTATAAGGGGTAGATAAGCTAATGCGAAATATAAGGAGAGAGACTGTTTATGTGATCCCAAGATGGTGGAGGACTTGGATCACTTTATATGGTATTGCTCTCTATATTTAGAGGAAAGGAATAACTTCCTTTTAAACCTGTATTGATTGAAATGGATTATTGAACGGATACTGAAAAAACAGTTTGACTTTTAGGTAATGAATCCCTGAAAGTTTTATCAGCATCGGGGAAACTTTAATTTGTTTCAAACATCAAACGTGAAAATTTGAATCAGGGCCAAATAAGGTGATTTAAAAGATAAAAACTTAGAATGATTTTATGGTTTTATTTATATGTTATGTGATTGTACCAATTCGAATTATTTGAATTTTGGTGGATAATTTTATAATTTTATTAAATCTTTATTTCTTAATCTAGTTTTTTTTTATTACTATACTATGAATGATTTAAGAATATGGTTATAGGATACATTAAAAATAAAAGTGATAGAGGCAAATTACCTTTTTCTTTTTGTATGATTTGACCAAATCTTTGTAAATAAAGCATTCATTCAAACTAAACTACAAAGCACTGTAAGCTTGTACCTGCTAACCTACTGGAAAAGTTACTTGTTGCTGAACTACTGTGCTCATATAGTACTGGAAGTATTCTTCAAAAATATTCAAGCTCATAACATATATTAATTACTACTCATTCTTCCAGTGCAGTAAACAATAAACATGCTTTGCCCTTTTCTGCAGTACCTGTATGGAGGAAATCGAAAGGAAAATATATTTATTGATCCAAGTTACCAAACATTTGAACAAGAATTAAATAAAATCCTTAGAAGTTGGAAACCAGGCATACTTCCAGATGGTAAGTGTGTGCATTTTTCCCCACAGTATTATACTGCTAAGCATGCAGACTAATACAAACAAGAATGTGGCCTTTGTGCTTTGGCACAAAAAAGTTAGCAATGGCTAACTTTTAAAAAAGAAATTCAAATTAATGTGTCACAGTAATATTAGCTCTGCGATCTTGATCACGTATTAAAGTGCTGTGAACTGCTCTTAAAATGAAATAATTATTCTTGGGGGAATGTGAAAAAAGTGTAGAATGGACAACATTATAGGCATGTAAGCTGTGCTGATTGTGCTGAGAGGAGGCAAGATGATTTTGATACTGTGGTGACGGGGACTGTACAAGTACCTCATTAATCATACCCATAGCCTCTCACTCAGTAGTGCAGGCAAATTCCCTTCTGTCACAAGCTTCTGTCTGCAGTTAGAAAGAAAAGGGGTAATGGACTCTAGACATAGAGCAGGGGGGACATACAACCAAGGAAAATTGTGGTTATTGATGTTTTTATCCTGAACCACTCTCACCATGCACCTTTAGAGGCTTCCCCAAGATGTCATAGCTTGCTTGCCATAATAACTTAGGGTTTTTCAATTGATAGATCCTATGGAGTCTCTCTTTAACCTGTGCTGTTAATAAATTCCGTTACATTTTTAAATTTTTTTTTTCTGGAAGGGTCAATATTCTCGCGAGTTGAAGAAGACTACCTATGGAGGATAAAACAGCTAGGATCCCACTCTCCAGTTGCTCTGCTGAATACGCTGTTCTACTTCAACACCAAGTATTTTGGCCTGAAAACAGTGGAGCAGCACTTAAGACTTTCCTTTGGCACTGTGTTTAGACAGTTGAAAAAAAATCCTTTAACAATGGAAAGCAAAGCTTGTCTGCGGTATCAAGTATCTTCTTTATGTGGAGCTGATAGTGAAGGTACTGTGACACTCCTGCAATATTTATTTTGGAACTATCCAAATTTTGCCCAGCTCAGGGCACTTTGGTCTCTTGCCAAGATTCTTCAGTATGAAAGTAAATCATCAGTATGAAATCTTCAGTATGAAAATATGGTCTAAAGTAAACTCTGTAACTTGATCCATATAGTCTCCACATCAGATACCAATATCTTCTTGTGACTATTGGACTTGCGTCTCAACTTTAGATACAAGTGGCTGTAGGGGACTGTACTGTAGCAGAGGTTCTCAAACTGGGTCGTGGGTAGAGAAGGTATTCTGGGAAGAGGGGGCATGAAAGGACCACAATTGGCAAACAGCTAGTTCCGTGCTCTGACTGAGGAGTCTGCAAAATAATGGGGTGGTGGGGGTAGAGAGAGGAGGGGCTAAGAGTCAAAAACGGGGGGGAGGAGTGTGTTGTGGGGGAACAACAGGAGGATAGGAAGGTGGAGAGAGGGAGCAAGGGGTGTGTGTGTGTCTCTCTCATTGGGGAGGGACCTCAACTACTATAGACAAGTGGAGGAAGAGAGTGGCAGTTTAAAAAAAAAAAAAAAGTCTGAGAACCACTGCTGCGTAGTACTTGGGTTTGGAGTGAGCAATTGCAGTAAATGTAAAAATGAAAGTAAATATGCGTGACATTCTCAAACATGGGTTTAGACGTGTTTTACCCTCTTCCTTTACAGACAAAATCACTACTGGAAAAAGAAAACATGAAGATGATGAGCCAGTATTTGAACAAATTGAAAACTCATCAAATCCCTCTAGATGTCCTGTGAAAATATTTGAGTGCTATCTTGCTAAAAGGTCAGTTCTTTTCCTAGATTTTCTGAGATGTGTTTTTTGGAGTTGCATGTTGCATTGCAGTGTGAAATTATCCTTCAAGTGCAAAGTGCTGCACGTAGGGAAAAATAACCCAAACTCGATGTATATAATGCTGGGTTCTAAATTAGGAGTTACCATTCAAGAAAAGAATCTAGGAGTCATCGTGGACAATACATTGAAATCCTAAGCTCTGTGTATTGGTGGTCAAAAAAGCAAACTCTGCTAGGAATCATTCAGAAAGGGATCGAGAATAAAACAGAAAATATCATGATGCCTCTATATAGATTTATGGTATGACTTCACTTGGAATATAGTGTGCCATTCTGGTCACCCCGTCTCAAAAAAGGAGGGGATATGATAGAACTTTATAAAATTATGAGTGATGTGAAACATGTAAAATAGGGCGTAGTTATTTGCCCTCTCTAACAGCACTAGAAAAAGAGGATACTCCATGGAATTAACTGGTAGCAGATTAAAAACAAGAGTGTTTTTTTTCACTCAGAGCACAATTAGCGTGTGGAATTTACTGCCAGAAGAAGTGGTCACAGCCGGTAGTATAGCTAGTTTTAAAAAGTGATTGGTTAGGTTCTCGGAGGATATGTCCGTTAATGGCTGTTAGCCAAGTAGGAACATAACCTCTTGCTGTTGGGGGGTTGGAACAACACGGAATGAATTGCCCATTGTGGGTTACTTCTCCCAAGAGACCGAGATTGGCCACCGTTAGAGACAGGATGCTGACCTTTATGGACCATTGGTCTGAGACAGTATGGCACTACTTATGTTTTTAACTGATTGTGTGAACTTGGTGCTTGCTGTGGGGAGGAGACATGCTAGATTGACAGGTCTAACAAGCTATATATCTGTAAAATGTGTACAACACGTCAGCAGTCCCTCTATTCACTTTCCCTTATGTGTTTCAATAACATTTGTCAGCTTTGATCTATAATGGTTAGTCAAAAAATCTAACCTGGAAAGCAAGGTTTATCAGTCATACTGCATCCTTCGTGCACATTTTTCATATTGATGAAGAGATTAATCCTGCTGTCTGCAGTATAGACGTCAGCGCAGAGCTAAGCAGCATTATAAGTTATCTGGCAGTGTCCATGGCAATAGGAGATAAAATTTAAAACGAGGAAAAGCATGTGGGAGTTCGTAACAAGTGCAATTCCAGGCTCCCATAAGACACTGAAGAGACAAGGAGAAAAGACTTGCGTGAATGCCGCCTAAGACATGCAACTAAGGGTTGTAGCTAGTCCTGATGATGATATGTTGTTCTTTGAGGATCTCTGTGATTCTCACTCTTGGGATCACTTCCTGCTCTGCAGGCATTGGGAGACCTTGATGTCAGCAGTTTCCAGGCCAAAAACCTGGAAAGATCTAGAACATGGTGAGGGCTCTGACCCTCCATCCCCCCCCCCTCCCGTCCTGTCAAAAGTGCAGGCTTAAGATCGCATGAGAATGGGACTCCATAATTAGGGGGAGGAACCCTCACCACCCCAGTTCCTTCCAACCGCGTCGCATTGGGAAGACTTTAGTGCTTTTGTCAGTAGTTTAAAAATAGAATAGAATAAGGCAAGTTAGAATTCATCTAGAACAACTTTTCTGAGAGAACTGAGTGCCTTAGTCTACGGGGTTCATTCCCACAGACTCCACCCGTTTCTACCGTGGGTGTGCCAGACTATGCCCAAACAGGCGGGATTCAAATGCTGCCGCTCCTGCCAGGCAACACTATCGGTGAGTGATCAGCACTCGGAGTGCCTAGCCTGTCTTGGAGAGACCCATATCATGTTCACCTGTAAGGCCTGTGCTGCCCTTTCCACCAGAACAAGAAGGGCTAGGGCTCTCCAACTCCAGGACATCCTCACCAGAAGGGCACTTCAGGGTGGTGAAGAGGGACCTCGCAGGCTCCCCACCGGGCACTCAGCAACACGAAGTGTGGATCTGGAACCTACGGTATCAGCAGCTCCGGTGGAGCCGCAGATTGCTACCGTTACTGCGGGTGCCAATATGAGCGAGCTTCCGGAGACGGTACCATCGACGGCCAGGAGCACCTCCTGCTCGAAGAGTGACTCTCGTACCAGGGAATGTACCACCAAGCACCCTGGGTAGGAAAGAAAGAAGGGGAAGAGGGCTGATGCAGGCGGACCTCTCCGCAGTTTGGATGTAGAGACTGTTCTCTCCAATACTGAACGGGCCCCGCTGCCTCCGACACCGTTGGTACCTGTGACGATCCTGCATGTACAAGCGGCAAATGTTCCACAGTCCATCCTTACCACCCGCCCTCGAGGGGGTGCAGCCTCCCCATCGGGAATGGCACCGGGACTCTCGCTCCCCTTCTCACCACAGTGAGCACCACTCGTACAGACAATCACGCTCCAGGTCTCCTGCCAGACATGAACCCTGCAGTTGGACAAGCCTAGCAGGTACAAAGACAGGTCCCCTTCCAGACTACTGGACATAATCCTCTGGTACCACAGGGATCAGAGGACGTGCTCTCCCTGCTCCTGCTGTTCACCTTATGAGGGCTCCCTGTACCATCAATACCATGACTATCTTAGGAGTCACTGGTACCCTTCCCACTCTCGGAACAGATCTCTACCATACCCATCCAGGGCTGATTTTGACACTCTGGAGCTTTTGAACCATCCTGCTAATATGAGCACCACTGCTCTGCGGCATGTGTACGGCTATATCCCTCCTGCTCCTCGGGCACAGCCGACCGCTATAGTGTCCAGGCCTCCTCCTACAGATATCGCATCGGTACTGGTCACTCTGCTAATGCCAGACCCGGTCTTGGTACAAGACAGGATTGTTCAACCTCCCCTGAGGTCCTGTTCAGCGGCTTCATCCGTCCCTGAAGGACAGGACACTACCATACCCACGCAGCGAGCAATAAATCCACCTACTAGTACCGGATCAGCGTAGCCCCTGGGGACCACCTTCCTCAGCTCCCTCTTAAAACACCCTTTCTCGGATCAACCAGCTTCGCGGCAGCCTCCACTTGATCTAGAGGCTTCAATGGGAAGGTCTGCATATCCCCTTCATCCTCATCCTCCTCTTCACCTATTCTAGAGAAGGACGAGACCATTTCCCCTCCCCCACCGGATACCATGTCCTAAGCTTGTTCTGGCTACAGAAGATACGAAGGCCTTTCAGGCCATGCTGAAGAGACTGGTCTCAGCATTGCCTAAAGTTCCCACTAAGGTGGTTAGGAAGACCCAATAGGGACCAGTTTTCAGCCTGTTAGGCAGTGGGGAATCAGGGAACATTATGTTCCCTATGTTTGAACAGCTCATGGAACCTTCCACCTTGGTTTGGGCTAAACCCTCATCTGCTGTCCCCATTAATAAGCTGGCTGACTCCCTTTATGCCATTCCCAAGGAAGGGGCAAATATTTTTTTACGAACACCCTCCTCCTAATTCTTGGTCATTGCAGCAGCCTCACACAAGACTAGAGCAGGAGGCCTCCAAACATCCCCATTTGTCAGGGAGGGGAGACGTTTGGATGTCCTGGGAGAAAGATCTTAGGGGTGGGACCCCGGGGCAATTACCGGATACCGGATTTACCGGTTTCCGGTTCTCAAAGAACCAGATTCTCGGATTAAATCCGGTATCCGGTACCGGTTTTATTTCATTGATTTCAATGGGGCACTGTGTCCCCATTGAAATCAATGGAATACAATTCCAGAATTCCTCCCCCCTCCCCCTCCCAGGCTGTGCGGGTGGAAGGGGGGACACCCCCCACCCACCCTGCCCAGCCTGGATTTTTGTTTAAAAAAAGACTCAGAGGCGAGCCCACCCCCCAGCACCAGCGGCCGCGGCGTCCCCGCAGCCGCCGGTAAGTATGACCCGATCCCTGGGGGGGGTGTTTAACACCCCCCCAACCCCCCAGGGATCACCCCTACTACAAGTGACAGTGCTGCATTGCTGTACCTTTCTTTGCGGAGCTCCGGGTGCAGCGGCGGCGGCGGCGGCCTCAGCGCCGGCTGTGGCTGCCGGCGTCAGAGACGCTCTAGGCCTTCCGGGGAAACGTTCCCCGGAAGGCCTAGAGCGTCTCTGACGCCGGCAGCCACAGCCGGCGCTGAGGGCGCCGCCGCCGCCGCTGCACCCGGAGCTCCGCAAAGAAAGGTACAGCAATGCAGCACTGTCACTTGTAGTAGGGGTGATCCCTGGGGGGTTGGGGGGGTGTTAAACACCACCACCACCCCAGGGATCAGGTCTATACTTATCAGCGGCTGCGGGGACGCCGCGGCTGCTGGTGCTGGGGGGGCGGCTCTTTTTTTTAACAAAAATCAGGGTGGGTGGGGGGTGTCCCCCCTTCCACCCGCGCAGCCTGGACTCGGGGAGGGTTTTTTACATTGCAGCCATTCATTTAAATGGCTGCAATGTAAAAAAAAATCCGGTACCCGGAATCCGGTAACGGGACCGGATTTACCGGGTTGAATCCGATAATGCCGGTACGCCCAGTACCGGCATTATCGGATACGATTTACCGGTATTCCCACCCCTAAAAGATCTTCTCTTCAGAAACGTTATCCCTTAGGGCTTCTAATTATGGCTCCGCTATGTGCAGTTACCAACACTGGCTCTGGTCTCAGTTGAACAAAACAATGAACCCCAATCAGATTGCTGCCATCCAGAAGGAGGGAATGCAAATATCCCAATTCCAGCTAACGGCTAATATGCACATCGCTGATCGTAATATTAGAGGGATGGCCTCTGCTATAACTCTCAGGAGGCATACCTGGCTTAGATCCACAGCACTCACACCAGAGAATAAGACCAGGATTGAGGATTTGCCCTTTTGACTGTGAGGGTCTGTTCGCTTCATCCACATCTTAAACCCTCAAAAAGATTAAGGAGACTAGCCAGACTGCTAGGTCTGCAGGGGTTATCAGGGCAATGAGGAGGAGATGATATCCTTCATCTGCTCTTTATTCCTACACCCTTAGGCAACGTTGGTCTTACCCATTTCAGACTGGAACAATCCCAACCCTCTTTCTCCCAGCCCAGAAAGAGATTTAATAAACAAAGGGGAAGAGGGAGACCCTCTTCCAACTCTTCTTCTGGTCAAACCCCCAAGAATTGTTTTTAGCCAACCTCCGATCAAGAGAGAAAAGGAGATTTTTCCCTCCTTCTATAACTGTCTCCTGCCCTTTTATGACCAAGGGGGCGTTCCTCACCCATGACCGCTGGGTCAGAGAAATAATTAGGTGTGACTACGCCATTCAATTCCATATGTTTCCCCCCAACTCTTTCCCCTCCCCACCACTTTTTTCAGGGCTCCTCTCACAAAACTCAAATACTTCTGGAAATTGAGAAGCTCCTTTAAAATGAGCTATAGAAAGAGTTCCTCCTTCTGAGCAAAATACTGGATTCTACTCCAGCTATTTTGTAGTTCCCAAAAAGGATGAGGGGTTCAGACGTATTCTGGATCTTAGACTTTTCAACAAATACATAAAAAGATATAAATTCCGTATGACTTCTCTCCCTACTATTTTCTGGACTTTACAAAAAGGAGATTGGTTATCCTCTCTTGATATTAAGGATGCTTACTTTCATATTTCAATTAGACCTTCTCACAGACGATACTTACGCTGCATTGTAGGAGACGAACACGTCCAGTACACAGTCCTACCCTTCGGACTCTCCACTGCCCTGAGAGTCTTCATGAAGTGCATAGCTGTCGTCGCCGCCCATCTGCGGAAAATTAACATCAAGGTATACCCTTATCTGGACGATTAGCTCTTAGTCATCTCTTCCAGATGCAATATACTGAGAGACATTCAGTTAACCCTGTCGCTTTTACAGAGTCTGGGATTGCTAGTAAATACAGAGAAATCACATCTTCTTCCCACTAGACACCTACAATTCATAGGAGCTCTCCTGGACACGTGCCAGGCCAGGGCTTATCTCCCTCAGGACAGGTTCGAAAACATATATGTTATAGAGAACCTACACTCACATGGCACCAGGACGATAACTTATTTTCCTCCGCCTCCAGGGTTTCCTAGCATCCACCACAGCGGTAATCCCCTATGCGAGGCTTACATGAGGCCTCCACAGCAATGGCTCAAGCAAGTACATTACCTTGCCCTCCACTTCCTCAACAGGAAGGTAACCATACCAAACAAACTCCTACATAGTCTCCATTGGTGGACAAACACAACGCTCATGCTTCAGGGTGTCCCATTTGAACCTACGCACATAGACATCTCCATCATGACAGATGCTTCCCTCGCAGACTGGGATGCTCAAATGGCAGACTTCAGGGTTCATGGCCTCTGGTCCCCAGAGATGAGGCTCTACATAAACCTGCTAGAACTAAGAGCCATACGTTGGGCGCTCAGAGCCCTTGTGGTACACGTACAAGGAAAAAACATTCTGGTCATAACAGACAATACTGAAGCCATTTTGGTACCTCAACAAACAGGTGTGTGTGTGTGTGTGTGCGATCTACGCGCCTCTTGAAGCAGAGGCAATTTGGACCTGGAGCATCAAACACGACATTCACCTTCAGGTGATACACCTGGCGGACCAGGAGAATTCCATTGCAGATCACCTCAGTCACCAACTCAGATCACCACGAGTGGTCCCTAAACAAGTGTTCTGAACGACCTCTTCCGGACCTGGGGTACACCTTCCATAGACCTCTTTATCACTGCAGAAAACACAAAAATGTCCAAATTCTGCAGCTGGACGGGTCTAGTGCCAGGCTCAATATCGGAAGCCTTCATGATCTCTTGGAGTGGGGAATTCCTCTATGCATTTCCCCCAACGCCCTTACTTCACAAGGTGCTCCACAAAATCCGATCAGATCGATCGCACATCATTCTCATAGCCCCTCTTTGGCCAAGACAAACGTGGTTCCAGACCCACAAAGAATTGGCAACAGAGGTCCCAGAACTTCCTCTCAGACCAGACCTCTTAAATCGCCACCAGGGCACCATTTTTCACTACGATCTGAAAATTCTCCATCTTTGTGCCTGGTTGATCCTTTCAGGGCAGACGACTTATCCGCAGAGATTACAGCTATTCTATTAAATTCTAGACGACCTTCTACCAGGGTGTGCTACACAGCCAAGTGGACTCGATTCTCTCAATGGTGTACCTCCTTAAACACACCGTTAACCTCCCTTAAAATGGATCATATATTCAAATATCTGCTGCATCTCCAGGAATCCGGACTCTCCCTCTCCTCCATTAAAGTACACTTGGCTGTTCTGTCGTTTCGCCTTACAACAGCTGGGGCAGAGACCCTGTTCTCCCACCCTTTAACAAGGACCTTTTGGAAAGGTCTCCTCAACACGTTCCCCACCTATTACCCACCCAGCTCCACAGTGGGATATTAATCTTGTTTTATCAAAATTAATGGGCCCTCCATTTGAACCCATGGCTTCTTGTTCTATGGAGAACCTGTCTATTAAAACTACCTTCTTAGTGGCCATCACTTCAGCCCGAAGAGTTAGTGAATTGGCAGTACTCAGAGCCTCCCCTTCCTACATTCGCTTTTACAACGAAAAGGTCGACCTCAAGACGGACCCTTCTTTTATTCCAAAAATAGTCTTCCCCCTTTAATTTTAACCAGACTATATCTTTACCGGTTTTTTTCCCAAGACCACACTCATCCCATATGGAGCAAGCTCTGCATACCCTGGATTTAAAGAGTGTTCTCTCATTCTACATCGACAGAACTAGACACATCAGAGCTTCTGATGCACTCTTCATCTCCTATGGGGGACAATGGGTCAGAGTTAAGGTCACTTCCCAGAGATTTTTCAAGTGGATTCTTCTCTGTTTCCAGAGATGCTATCAACAAGCTGGGAAGACACCACCTAATCCTCTTCGAGCTCACTCGACAAGGGCAGTAGCCACTACTCTGGCTAACCTTTGGAATGTCCCAATCATCGACATCTGTAAAGCTACGTGGTCCTCTCTCCACGCATTTGCCAAACACTGCTCCTTGGACCTAGCGGCAAGGTCAGATACCTTAGTAGGAAGAGCAGTTCTCCAGTCACTGTTTGTCTAACTTCCTCGACTCCCACCACCTTGAGGTAGGTGTTCTGAACTGCTATTCACGCTCTCAAGAGTGAGAATTGTGGAGATCCTCGAAGAAGAAATAGAGGTTACTTACCAGTAACTCTGTTCTTCAAGAGAGCTCCGCGTATTCTCATAACCCGTCGTCCTTCCCCTCTGTCTCTGATGTACCTATCGAAATCTTCTCCTGGGACGGAATTGGAAGGAACTGAGGTGGTGTGGGCTCCTCCCCCTATTTATGGAGTCCCGTTCTCGCACGATCTTGAGCCTGCACTTTTGACAGGACGGGAGGGGGAATGGAGGGTCGGAGCCCTCACCATGTTCGAGATCTTTCCAGGTTTTCTGCCTGGAAACTGCTGATATCAAGGTCTCCCGATGCCTGCAGAGCAGGAAGTGATCCCAAGACTGAGACTATGTGGAGCTCTCTCGAAGAACAGAGTTACTGGTAAGTAACCTCTATTTTCTTGCATGTACATATCTCGAAGATTAAGACCTCTATCTTATTTTACATGGATCTATCAGAAAGCGTCAGAAAGCTTTCAGTTTCATTATATTTGAATTAAATGACCAGATTTTTAAAATTCCCTTTCTAACCTATGACACTTTTATTTTGAAAACTGGATGTGAAATACAAACACAAAAGTGATTGTCTTGTGAAGACTGAAACAAAAGGCAGTATTGTGGGGATGAGTGTGTATGATGGTACTATATTGCCATCTCAAAGGGCTAAATGTTTGACACACTCAAACTTTCCTTTTTAAAAAGAGTCTTGGATATTTACAACTGAAAAGCTGACACTTTTTGGAAATGAGTTTTGAAAACACGTGGACCTACAGCAGGAAACATTTTGCAGCTTTAATTAAACCAATCATTATTCACAACTGCTACAGTAGAAGGCTATTTTATAGAGATTTGTCATCCTATATATACCATTTCCTTACAGCGGTAGCTGTAAGGAAGTTAAATGCACAACCACTCTCCATTATAAACAGGGGACTGCTGAAGCCCCAATTTTGAGGAAACTGCTTGAGCTACATTTCTGAACGCTTATCCATGGTTATAATTTGTGAGAACCATCATATGCACAAAGTTTGAAGAAGATCATCAGGAAAATAAAATGTTATGACTGTTCAAAAGTTAATTGGCTGTGGTCAAAATACACATGTCCTCACGATTTTGAATCATCAATATCTCCTTCCCCTGGATGAGTTGAGCCCCCAAATGTCACAGGCTTGGAGCATGAGATCAATAACTGCTTCTATAATATGATAGTAATTGGTGCAGCCAAAACCGAGTTATTAATGATTAAAAATTAATCAGTTCTGCTGGCTTGTGCATGCGCAGTTGAGCAGCTGCTGACTGGCAAAACACAGCATAAGGAAAGTTACGTGACTTTTTGAAAAGTTGCACACTTTTCACTCCTATGAAAAGTTGCACACTTTTCAGAGTCAAAAGTACAGAGTCAAAATTCTGCAACTCTTCAAACCAAGTGAAAAGTCTGCACCTTTTCAAAAGATAGACTTTTCACTAGGTATGAAAATTTGCAGACTTTTGACTCCATACTTTTTAAAAGTCTGCAACTTTTGAAAAGGTGCAGACTTTTCATATGGAGTCAAAAGTAGGGAGTGAGGCTGGGGTGGGGGTTAATTGACATGAAACCGACTACAGCATAAATTCTTTGTGCCAGAGCTGGCTCCTGATAAAAGTTACATGATTTTAAAAATCAGAGTCACGTAACTTTCCTTATGCTGTTACGCCCGGGCTCCCCTTTTCCCCAGGCTCCCTGGCAGGCTTGGCAGCTTATTGGGGGGGGAGGGGGGGAGAGGAACTACGCTGCTCCCCCGGTCCTCTCCCCCCTTGCTGGCCTGGTGCTGCAAGTTCTGCTGCCCCCACTAGGGACACTGGGACTACCAATATGTTCCTTGTCTGGGCATGCTAGGACTACATTTCCCATCATACCAAGACAGGAACAACAAGATGGCGGCGGCCCCCCGTGTGTCCTGCAGCATCGTGAGGCCTTTCGAAAAACTCGACAGTCCCTCCTAAACCTCCTGTGATGCTGCAAGTGGCATTGTTGGTGAGAAGAATGAGTGTGGGGAGTGTGCGTGTGTGTGTGAGGGACAAATGTGCATGTGTGTTTGTGAGAGAGTGGGGGGGAGAAGAGTGTGCGTGTGTCTGTGAGAGAGTGGGGGGAACAGCGCATGCATGTGATTGTGAGAGAGTGAGTAAGAGTGGTGGGGAGAAAAGTGGATGTGTGCGTGTGTGAGAGTGGGGGCGAGAAGAGTGTGTGCCTGTTTGAGAGAGGGGGAGAAAAGTGGATGCGTGTGTGTTTGTGAGTGGGGGACAGAAGAGTCTGCGTGTGTGTGTGTTTGAGAGACACTCAGCTGGGGGAAGAAGCGTGAATGTGTTTGTGTGTGTCAGAGAGTGGGGGGTGTGTGTGTGTGTGTGTGTGTGTGTGTGTGTGAGAGAGAGAGTGAGTTGGGGGGGGAGGGGAGACTCTTTCCCCAAACACCACCTGTTTTGATGTGGAAGCTGTTTTTAAAAAAAAGTCACACTTCAAACTCCTTTGGTTCTTGTAGAGTTACTCCTACTTTACACTAGGGTTAGAAGTTACACAACTTTTAAGTTAAACGTTCTGTAAAATATACAACTGAAAAGTTGTGCAACAACTGATATGTTAATGTGCTGATATATCATATCGCACAAAACCTGGAAATTTACCAAAACACAAAACTTTAGAATTGACAAAAAAAAGTTAAATGCACAACAGTTTTTAAAACTAAAAACTTTCCTCTTCAAAAACATCACACAATCATTTTGTCTCTAGCTTAAACTCCAAAAACATACAAATTCATTACAATTACAGTTAAAAAAACATTCATCTCCATACATTGCAACAAGATATAAACACCAAAAAATATTTCAGAATTTGAGGAATATATAATATTTTATCCTCATCAACATAAATGTAATATATGTACTTAATTCCTTACTATACATACTTTTATTCATTTTTATCAATAACTAAACTTTCACATTTTTTCATTATTAAACTTCAATTTTTTCAGAGTGCACTAACTGTTTCTACAGAACTGCATTCTGTACAGCGAATTCTATAATGTTCTCTACACTGACATTGTTAACAGTTTATTGTATGAAGTGTATACAATTTGTATACATGTAAAAGACAGGGTTAATGCACTCTGAAAAAATTGTTCTTTGTTGAATTATAATAAATTAAAGTTTAATAATGAAAAAATGTGAAAGTTTATTGATAAAAATGAATAAAGGAATAAAGTACACATATTACATTTATGTTGATGAGGATAAAATATTAAATATTCCTCAAATTCTGAAATAATTTCCATGTTTTTTGGCATTTATGTCTTGTTGCAGTGTATGGAGTTGAATGTCTTTTTAATTGTAATTGTAATGAATTTGTATGTTTTTTGGAGTTTAAGCTAGAGTCAAAATGATTTTGTGATGTTTTTGAAGAAGAAAGTTTTTAGTTTTAAAAACTGTTGTGCATTTAACGTTTTTTTAAACTGTAACGTTCTTTGTTTTGGTAAATCTATTTTAGATTTGCCATCCCATGCAAACTGAACAGGTTTAGATTGCAAGCTTTCCAGTAAAACATCTGAAAGACTGCATAGAAACTACAAAAACTGTAAAAGGGGGTTTCAACACATGTAGACTGCTGTTTTATCCTTACGTTGAACGTACCACTTGCATTAGCGACAAAGGGCCATTAAAGAAGAACATATAATATTGTTTCAGTTCTTCCTTGTGTTTTTTCACTGCATTCTATGAAAACAGCTACTTTCTTTCCACTGAATAGGCCATCCTAATAAAAATGTTGAATTACGCAGACATCTTGCTGATGTCAGTTGCATGCTTTGTCAGGCTATGTGATTTCATATTGTACTTGTTACTTTTGTAAACTGCTTCTTCAGAGCCAGTAGAGGGAGCACTAAGCATTTTTTAACTTCCATAATTTTTTAGTTCATTAAGGTGGGAGAGCAATACATTTTTAAGAATAATTGTATTTAGGCTCTTCTGTTCCTAAAGTCACAATATTGTATCATAAAGTGCATCTTTATCACACTTTTTAATGCAATTTTATGCTTCCTCTTTTCCCATTCGTTAGTTTATTATCGCCTGTAGAGGAAAATGAGCTTATAGAATAACTGTACCCTTACTTTTCTTTTCATAAAATATATTTTCTGATCTCCAAAAATGTCCCATTTAAATTATCCTCTCAACATTCAAGTACTGGCTCCTTTATTCTGCAGCTGGATTTTGAAGCTTATTCTTAAAGATCTTGGTCAACAGGAACTATTAATCAGTTACATGTGATAGTTTGAAAATAAAGACATCAAGCCAAAAGGCACATGCAATACTACTGACTACCTAAGCCTGAAGTACTTAAGGGGGTAAGAGAAATAATTTTAAAAGTGAAAAACATAAGAAGTGGTGGGGGTGTCTCCTTGGCCAGCATAGCTTTGATTCAGGAGCTTTGATTCAGGATTTCCTTAATCTAGCCTCACCACCAGATTAGTCAAGTAAGTAGTAATAGTTTTATTCGTTGCGTGGCACAAAGCCATTGCAACAAAGAAGAAGGGTGAGCCAGAAGGCAATACAACATAGGATGTATAATACGATACTTAGCCAAAAATATTAGGTTAAAAAATTACCATCAATTATCAAGGAAACATAACCTACAAACATTGTAACAACTACTGTATAGTAACAGAATGTCACATTGCTTTTCCTTGAATGAAAAGAAAAATTTAAAACAATACAATAAAGACAAGATTGATATTATTTAAAATCATAATCATACACAAGCCATAATCAAATGGAACAAGGGAGAAATAATGTTGTATAAACTCTTAAGAGTTACCGGTTTAGGAGGGCAGATGCAAACAGGGCTAGTTTTTCCACTATAGTGGGGTTTGTTGACGTCAAGAGGAATGAAATTAATTGCAGCGGGGAGGAGAACAGCCTTTGACGAAGCCAATGGCCCAAATAGTATTCCCTCAAATAAGCTTGGAGGGGGCATACAAGCAGATGGTACAGAAGATCATCAATATACAAGGAAATACAAGAGCACACCCTCTCAGTATAAGGGAGACCAACCCTTCTCCCTAGCAGAATGGCAGTAGGAAGCAAATCCAGACGTAAATAGGTAAGCGCTCTCCGCAGGTTAACATCCAAAATATGGTTTAAATAAAACTCCAAACCAAAAGTAGTTTTAAAGTATTTGTAGAGGGGAACTAGTTTTAACCAGATTAGTTTAAAAGATGCAGAAGTGGATGAGCTAAAACAGCTGTATGTTTTACATGCCTTAGCAGAAAACTACAGAGCTATTTAAGAGCAGGAATTACATTTTATATTTTTGTTGTTAGCACCCCGAGTCTTCAGAGAAGGGTGGGTACCCTCCTTGAGTTGCTTCTACTTTGTATTTTGAGAACCTATCCCAGGATGCAGTTCTTTGATTCCTTCCCCTCCCCCCCCCCCCCCCTTATTTCTTGTGGCTAATTTCATGTAAGGTTCAGAAGTAGTCTGATAAGTGACAAATAATCTTGTGTGGTGCTTTCACTCGGACTCAAGCCTCCTGTGGGTAGGAAGTCCATTCCTGCAGTAATCCCCCATTTTGTATGAATGTATCCAAATAACCCCAGGGTAAGCAGTAACTAGCTTAGGTAAACATTTGTGGAAACATGCCTTTGGAGAGGAAAGAGAGAATCATAATTTTTCTGTCTGCTTATATTTTATATAAAATACACAAGTCTGTACTGCATCTCAAATTCAAAAGCAGCCTTCACTGAATGAGGAAAGCAGAAGCTACTTATTACCACTACTGACCCCAGTTTCAAACAGTATAGAACTGTTACACACTGAACAGTAAAATGAAAGTATTTACAAATTTGTTGTGGAACTTCAACTCTACTAAACTTTTTTTTTTCCTTTTAGCCCACAGAATCTTAATCACAGAATGGATGTGTTCTATTTGCAACCGGAATGCTCAGTCTCCTCAGATAGCCCAGTCTGGTACACTTCTACTTCACTGGACCGCAACACTTTGGAAAATATGCTTGTACGGGTTCTTTTAGTAAAAGATATTTATGATAAAGACAATTATGAACTGGATGAAGACATAGAGTAATATAAAAACTTCTTCCAAAACCGTTCAAGGAAAAAACACAACAGCATTAGATAGTCATGCTGCTAGACCTTTATTATGGAAAACATTTCAAGTTTACTCTTTGTTTTATGAGTTTTGTAGCAGTGTACCCTGACCTGGGTATTACCATGTAAATAACCTGTGAGCAAAAGTTGCCATTATTCTACATAGTGGTTTTAGGATACTTAACAAACACATTCAAATTCATTTTTTATTATTTATTTGATTAGGTATGTTTGTAACTTTTTACATTGCGAAATTTGAATGAGAATGTGCCATGTGTAATTTTTTTTCTCGTAGTAAGCAACATCCATATTGCACAACTTTACTGTTGCAAAGTTTCCTTGAAAGGGGGCTTTTATACTGGGTTCTGAAACCAGATGGTTGTGTATGGGTAGCACTACTAAAGTTTAGAACTTGCTGTGTCTTTCCGAATTTTTAAATAACTGTAAACTAATAGGTTTTTTACTTTTTAGTTACTGAAGCCTTATAAGGTTATGTAGAGAGATTCCATCTTCTGTACCAAAAATAGACAAAGGAGAATGCTGTCAATATTGGTGTACTGTAATGTGAATCGATTACTGGTGAAAACAACTTTTTGTTGCCCTTATTAAAACCTTAGTGTTCTTTCCTTATTTGTGACTCTGAATTGCCCCTACAAATAAAATGTATCTTGGAAATGAGGATAAGCTTAGGGCATGTAATCATCAGACATCTTGTAAAAAATGTCTGATGCCAGTGCTATAACTGTCTCTTCCATTTTTCCTTACCAACTATAACTGTTACTGTAAATCCCTCCTTCATAGGCTTAGTAAAATAAACTTCAATGCAGTATTACATAAAGTAATACGGTACACTAAACTTTTAATTTCTTTTATGTAGGTCATTACTTTGCTGTACCTTTGTACAATTAATATGTGATTATGGGTTGGTAGAGATCTTTTAAATGAATGTCCACACTAAAAAGCCATAACACATGTTGCAGAAAGAATTTTTTTAAAAATCTGCATTTGTTCTGAATCCTTTCAGTGCATTTTTGTTGCATAATGAACTTGATTTCAGAGCACATATGTTTAGCCTCTGAAGTTTTGTTTGTTCCCTTCTCATACTTGGTTAATACAATTCCTATAATGGCTCATGCAATCATATTTCGTACTATGCTTGAGAAATTTTAGTACAGCTGTAAACTTAGATATCAGTGTAACTTTCCTAAAGATTTAAGTTTGTATTGATAGAAATGAAGTGAGAGAAGATGGTGTTTCCATGAGATTCATTTCTTCTTGGGAGTGTATTTTTTATTTCTCCATATTATAGAACAATGCACATAAGGGATACATATTTCTACATAATAAAATAAAACAGCAAGTTTTAAGGCAGATAATTTCTGCTACTCTTTTTTGTCCATGAGTTGTGTATTAGCCCTAGATACAAATAGATTGAAAAGCTTTATATTTGGGTGTTAACAAACGACATGGTAACCCACAATGAGGGGGTGTTTTCATAGTCCTCTATTAGGTGGTCAGGATTGCAAACACTTGCCCACCACCCATGGTGTTGCTTTAGAGAATGTGGAGAATTAGCCTTGTGGGCTAATTTGCACCCATATGTTAGCATGCCATCAATTAAATTGCAGTGGAACTGGTATGTGTTTTGGAGAGTGGTAAGCAACAGAGTGTAGCTTCTGCGATAGGAAGCAGGTGAATGAAGACCAGGGTTTAGGCTAGGTTGTGTGGGCATCGATTGGCAAAGTAGCTTAAATTAGGTTTGTGGTAGGGAGATCTCTCTCTTGATTCAGCATTCTCCTCTTTCTCCCCCCCCCCCCCCCCAAGTGATTGCACAGGGCTCACAGAGAGAAGTGCCAGCTTCTTTAGTTATTGGTGTCAGGAGGGGAGGCAAGTCACAGCATCCGACTCCCCAACCTCCCCCACTGCACCTCGGCACACTTCCTCCTCTCCCTCCAGCCCTGTTCATGTGTTAGGTTTGGCACTCAAGGCATGTGGGTGAATGCAGTGTCCATACTCAGACTTATCACAACTGTGCTGTTCGTTAACACCATTTCTCTTTTAGTGAAAAGATGAGCTAAATTGGCACCGTGTGCCCTTAAAAGTTTGTAATTGTACCATTATCTGGAGAATCGGGCAGTATCAAAGCAGCAGTCAGTGTAGAACATCTTCCATAAATAAGATGGCTGATATAGCACAAGATCTTGCATAATTGTATTGTTCTAGTGCCTGGCATTTCAAGCAACAAAATATAAAATGTCTGTTATTGACAAAAGTTATTGGTTTGCAAAATAACCCTTCATTTTTCTCCTGAGGTCTGATTCAACAAATTGTCTTAAAAGTGGAAGTGGTCCCACTGTCCCTCTTAAATCAGGGGGGTTGGGTTTACTCAAATGCCTGAAGTTAAGCATGTGGCTAAGGCTATTGCTATCATAGACAGTACTTTTGCACACGTGTAAGTTGAGCAAATCTTTTCAAAATGTCCATACTGATGACAACTTCTGGATTGTATTATGCTTGAGGTGTGGAGGGTGGGGTGGCTGATGAATGCTCTGTAAAATCCATACTTTTAAAGAAATTCTTGTCCCAAGCCTCTTCCAACTTCTGCCCCAATTCTTTCCTACATTTTCAGGTATCTCAGTTAGACTTTAAAACTGAAGTTATGACATATAGTAGAGTAGGTAATATAAAGATGGTTGACATCAAAATAACTTTTATTCCAGAAGATGGAGCTATTCCATCATTAGCAATAATACTTTTTCAAGTGTTTCATATATCTAGATCAAACATTGTAAGTTGAGATACTGTAGTCCACATCATGCCTCAATGTATACATGCTGTTCCATTCTTTCTAAGTTTTATTGGTGATGCAAAATGCAATAAAAGGCCTTAGTTCTGAAAGAAAATAAATAAATGCAACTTTGTAATATTTAGGAGTTCAGGGCAAATATTTTTTCTTAAAGATGAAGTTCAACTCTTGAACAAGTTGGTGAAAAGGGATTACTTGAAATACGCTGTTGTATAGGATTGTATAGTTACTTTGTTCTGTGAATTTATTATTTTATTTATTATTTATATAGCACCAGCAGTGTACCTGGCACTGTAAGTCCCTAACCCAAAGGGCTTACAATCTAGGAGAGACAAGGAAGGGGGAGACGAGGATGCATGGCACCAGGTTACTGTCTGGCTCCCTATCTTGTGCTGAGCAAAGATGGGAATAGGACCAGATTCCTGGACCTTTGTTTATTTTTGAGTCCCAGCTCTCCTTGGATAGAAATTTAACTTGATGTCTAAGTTGCGCTTCTGTTTGAGTGTAGGATCTAAAGAGCTACAAGTAAAATGCTCTAAATGTGATGGGGAGGGGGGGTTTCTCTGCCACGTCTCGCTGTCTTTTGGTATGAAGGGAAAGATTCCCCTAGAGAACATACTCTCCAAAAACCACCTATGTATTAAATAAAATTTAAAAATAGATATTGAGAAAATTAAAATAGCACTAGACAAAAGTGTATAGCAAAGAAAGCTAAAAGTAAAAATATGCCTCTCATACTAAAACTCTTATTAGCAAAGTTTAAGCAGCCAAATTTGATTTTTCTATTAATATAAACAGTGAAATAAATTAACATGTATTGTGCAAACTCAGATACGTGAATTATTGTCTTAAAGTATAATTCATACTGAAGTAGTGATACGTTTGTATTCCAGTAACATCTAGGGGCCCTGTTATGCCAGCTACTGTAAACATCAGCCCTGTCCATTTACACACAAGCTTCACTTCATATGTAGGAAGTGGTACTGATCCCCACCCTCACTCTGACTATTCACCATGTTGACTTAGATGATGTGGGTACATTTGTTTCCTTAGAGAGAGCTGACGGGGAAGTAGTTTATGGGCTAAAGGTTCCTCTGGAAAAGTTTAGTAAGGAACTTGAGACATAGAGCATGCCTTGCATTAGAACGATGCTACAAACTGTTTAACACAAGACATTGGCATTTTTTACACGCAAGCACCTAAAAGTGTGTAAAGCACATCATAGCCCAGATGAAGACTAGCGTCATGTTCCATCACTGTTGTGCTCAGCTGGCTCATGGAATGTGAAAACACTACAGTTCAGGTGAGTGGGGAAGCTGATTGTGTAGATGGATCTAGGCCAGGGGTGGGGAGATGTTTCCCTCCAAGGGACCACTTTTTGAAAATTAGTGCAAGTTCTGAGAGCCATGCAGAAACTGAGGTTTGTGCACTCAGGAAGAGGGTCGATCATGGATCTCTGTTCCTTTACCGTGAGCTCAGCCTTTCGGTGTTCAAGGATAGAGACTTGATCTAGAGTCTGGTCCAGGAACTGAAAAAAGACCAAATAAAAACTAGCTGTAGTGTGCCACATTTGGCCCCTGGGCCAGAGGTTTCCCCATCCTTGTTCTAGGCAATCCCTCTTCAGTCCAGTATGGAGAGAAGATGGGATGAGAGAGAGGGTCTAAATCATGCTGCTGCCCTTGGCTGAGTGTCCATTAAAGACCTTGCCAGCTGGTGTTGACTGGGAACCACTAGTTGCTCCATGACTTCCCCTATAGCAGCTGGGCAGAGAATCAGTTAACTGTAACAAGGGCTGTCTGATTCCACACCTCTACGCTAGATATGCTGACTATAGTACTGATTCTAGTTCTTGGTTCCGGCATAAAAAATGTACAAATGTAATCATCACCCAATACAACTCTGCCTGGAGCATTAAGCACCCCTGACATCAAATCCCTTCTAAACACGTCTGCCTTCTCTTCTAGGAAAACATAAGGGAAGTTAGGGGGCAATCACCCTATATTCCCTTTTAATAGTTGTCTGTTGGTAAACTCGATTTGTATCGGGTGATGTTTACATTTGTACATTTTTTTTTTAATGCCGGAACCAAGAACTAAAATCAGTACTATGGTCAGCATATCTAGGGTGGAAGTGTGGAATCAGACAGCCCTTGTTACAGCTCACTGATTCTCTGCCCTGACACACAATTCATCAGGCTAGTAATGCTTTCCTAACCTTATGATCTGGGGGACAAAGGGATACCTGTTGTTGATGGGGTCTCCCTGCCCTGAGCCCTTGTGGCATACAAATATGCATACAAAGGGTGGCATACAAATATGAATAAACAAAATAATACTTTGATCACTCGGGTTCGCAGCCTTGGGGTGCTCTTGGATCCACTGGTGAGCCTGGATTACCAGCTTGCAGTGGTGACCAGAAGAGCTTTATGTGGTGAGAAGGATGCAACTGATTTGGCCACCACTGTCTATGTTTTCATAACTGAGGCTAGACTACTGCAGCACGCTCTACATGGGGCTGCCCTTGACTGTTTAGAAACTGCAGTGGGTGTAGAACAATAATGGCCTGTCTTCTGTCAGGTGGGTTGCCAGGAGCGCATTACACCAGTGCTCCTGAGTCTCCACTGGCTGCAGTAGCTTTCCAGGCACAATTTAAGGTGCTGGTTTTGACCTATAAAGCTTGGGCTCTGAAAGACCACCTCTTCCCTTACGTTCCGTTGCAGCTTCGGAGGTCCACTGGGAGCGCCCTCTTGCAGGTAACATCTGCCCATGACGGAGAGGCGTTCTCGGTGGTTGTTCCACAATTACAAAACTTCCTCCCCTTGGAGAATCATTTAGCCCAAGCCTACTTTTCCGGAAGAGATGTGAGACCTTTTTTGGTTGGCCAAGCATTTGACCCGCAGGGATAGGGTTTGGTGGGATTGGATGTGGGGGGGTTAGGGGATTTTTAGCTGATAAAGTACAGCAACATTTAATACATTGAGATGTTTATAATTTAGCAGGCTCTCTTTCTGTTCACCTGCATTTGGCATGGCCATTGGTGCCTGATGTTAGTGAACTTGTGAAGGGTACAGTTACCTCATAGTAACTGCAATCTAAGGCTGGGGACATTTGTTAGTCCAGTGTAGTGCTTGCTGAGCATGATGTATTTGCAGCTGCCTTTCCTGCACGTTGCATCTCAACATGTAAGGGAAAGGAAGGAGACTACTTTAAAGACATTAACTTAATCCCGTGTAGGCTCCATTATATCTGGCCATCCTGGGCACTACAATGATAGTGTTGAACCCTCCAACGCTGCTTCTGGCAGGTGGTGGGTTACTTCAGCTGCCTGCAGCAAAACATTAATGGAAATAACCAAGTGAAAGTTGTCTTGCCTTGTCTTGAAACAAACTTGTTAGCTGCATTGTATTTAAGTGGCAAGTCTGCAATTTCTCAATAAAAGTTTGTACCAAAATCATGCATTTACCAATGTTTTTTAAAAGGAAAGAATGTTGGCTTCTAAATCCCTGATTAAATAACTTGTTGCTTCCTTGTTTTCACTTTTGAAGACTTGGATATCCAGCTTACCACAAAACATATGAACCTTGTTGCTTGCTGCTTAAACTTTTGGGAGACATGTTCGTCTGCCCCCCTCCCCTTATACCCGCCGCCACACACCCAATGGCAGTGGAACCATCCTTAGCTAAAGGGTGGCAAAAGAGCTTAGATACACAAATGAGAGGTAGGACGAATAGAGATCTCTTTATTTTCCCCCCCCCCCTTTTTAAAAAGAATTTAATATGGCTTCCCTAGTCATGGCCTTCAATTATATGCAGAAGAGAGGGAAGGGTTGCTGCAAGGAAGGCAATGCACCTGCACTTTTTTTTTGCCATTGCAGCTTTTGGTGTTAACAAACGAGACGATAGCTCCTGGAGTCCAGGTTCAGTCCGTGCAGCCCTCACTCAAATGTTTAGCGTGTCGAGCCTGACAAATGGACAGCCCCCCTGCATATATTTCTTTTGCATTCGGGCAGCCCCCGCTCGCAGGTTTAGTGTAACCAGCCTAATACACAGGCAGGCATTCTTCTCTGCTGTGCTCTGCCCACTAACCATCCCTTCCTGGTATCCCTCCCTTATGATTACTCACAGCTGTGGCAAACCATGGGAACAAGAAGCTGTACCAGCTGTTTCTTCTAAGCCTTTATGACTCCTGGAGGCGGTCCAGTGCCTGCTATCCCTGCCCACACATGGAGGCTCATATCTGGGTTTATACCTGTGAGCACTTGGTGACTGGAACTAACCTTTTCCTGTGCACATAATGCTGAGTTTATTGAGCAACACACACACACATAAGCTTTGCAAAATCTTCCAACCAATAGGAGCTCACTTGGGGTGCTCCCAGTTCTGTAAGGACATATGACCAAGAGGGACCAATAGCTGCTCAGTGCAGCATGTAGCCAATTCTAGCTAGGCAGCCGCCCAGCTCTTAAAGCTGTTCAAAACATTTGGCGCAAGGTCTGTGGAGTTCAAGGACACTGGAACCGCAGCCAAGGAGACACATGCTGAGAACTTCCTTGTATTCGTTATCATGCTCCAGGCCTTTCTTTCCGCTACTGAGCAGAACAAGTGCGGGATCCAACAGATCGAAACCTTCTGTCATTGGTGCAGTGTGATTTCAAGTCGCAGGCCCTTGCTTGATCTCCAGCCACAATAGTGGTATGCACCACACCGCAAAGGTGGCTTCTGCTTCATCTCCATGCACGTAACGTGCCTCCACCAACAATGGACTGCTGGGGGAGGATCGAAGATGTGCGAGGACAGCTGATGCACACAGAGAAGCACCTGTCAGATGTGGCTTCTACCTAGGTCATGAATTGCTGATGAGGGTTAGGAAATGGCACCTGCCCCTGAGCAACGTTTGTCATGGCAGCAGCATTGCTCGAGCAGGGAGTTCTGGAGTTGAATGGAATGGGATATGCTGCTTTGTGTCTGAGAAGGCGAGCAAGGAGATGAGCAAGATGTGGGCATGACCAGCGTCAGATCTCTCAACCTGCTGCTAGAGGCAGGCCCATTGCATGTCCTCCCTCTGCTGGTCCAGGCATGTCTCAGCAGCAAGGACCTTGGGTTCTGTGGTGTTCTGCCTCACCAGCTGCCTATGTACCCTGGCCATGTTATTAATGATGCCATTGATCTCATTCCCCTACTGTATGGTCTCCCCAAGCAGTTCCCTTGCCAAATCCTCCCTGCACTGCTGGTTGTGGATCCGCAGGTCCTGGTTCCACTGTGCACTTTTGGCATGGGGTTCTATCAGTGCCTGTTGCACTGGCAGATCTGTAGCAAAGCAACACAAACCATTAGTTCAATGCCCCCACCCACCTTCCCGCTCTGGTGTTTCAGACCCCTGCCTGCCCAATTTTCAACCCTCTGCCCACCCGAAGGGAAGTGGGAATGAGTATCTGGCTACTGGGGTGGCTGCTGTGGCAGGATCCCAGTGCCACACAGTTCTCTTACTTATTTATTTATTTTATTATTAGCAAGCGTTTATATAGTGCCAGCAATGTACCCGGTGCTTTAAAAAGTAATGAAATAGAAATAGTCCCTGCCCTAGGGCTTACAATCTGAGAGATGGGGGGGGGGAGATGAAGGAAGGGGAACAGAGGGCAAGAGAAGGGGTGTAACATTCACGAAGATGTGAGGTCTCAGGTGACAGCTAGCTGGTCCATGGGGTGAGGATATGAGTACACAGACCTCAGGTAACAGATTGTACTGGATGGAAGGGGATCAGCAGGAGTTAGGTGAGGGGAGCGAGGAGTCGGGGAGGGCAGAGCAGAAGAGGTGGGTCTTGAGGGATTTGAAGGTACGAAGGGAGGGGCGAGGTGAATGTGGGCAGGGAGGGAGTTCCAGCCGTGGGAACAGCTAGGAAGAAGGGATGAAGGTGGTTAGGGGAGCAGGGGAGGTGTGGCAGGGCAAGAGAGGGGACAGAGGAGGAATGGAGTTCACAGACGAGTGCAGAGGGAAATTAGCGCAGCAAGGTAGGGGGGAGCAAGGTTGTGAAGATCTTTATAGGTGAAGACTAGGAGCTTGTGCAGGATTCGTTCAGGAAGGGGGAGCCAGTGAAGAGAGGAGAGGAGGGGCTGCATGTGGTCAAAGTGATGGGCGAGGTGGATGAACCTGGCAGCAGAGTTTTGGATGTAGATAAGGGGAGAAAGGTGAGAGCGAGGGAGGCCAGTGAGAAGGAGGTTACAGTAATCGAGGCAAGAAATTACCAGGGCGTGAACAAGGGTTTTGGCAGAGGAGACAGAGAAAAGAGCAAATCTTAACTATGTGATGGAAGGAGAAGCGACAGGATTTGGCAACCAAGTCAATGTAGGGTTTAAAAGAAAGGGGTGAGTCAAAGATGAACCCTGAGCTATGGACTTGTGGGACAGGAAGGATGGTGAACCCGTTTATAAGGATTGACGAAGGAGGGAGTGGAAGGATGAGGGGGGGAGATGAGCTCAGTTTTAGCCATGTTGAATTTGAGTTGATGTTGAGACACCCAGGTAGAGATATCAGAGAAATAGCTGGTGAGGCGAGCTTGAACAGATGGGGGGAGAGAGAGTTGTGTGTCATCAGTGTAGAGGTGATATTGGAAGTCATGGGAGGCAATGAGTTTGCCTAGGGACAGGGTGTAGATAGAGAAGAGAGGGCCAAGTACAAAGCCTTGGGGAATACCAACCGAGAGGGGAAGGAAGGAGGAGGTGGAGTTGGCAAGAGACACATTGAAGGAGCGGTCAGAGAGGTAGGAGGAGAACCAGTCAAGGAGGGAGCCACGGAAGCTAAGGGAGTGAAGTGAGTCCAGCAAGAGTGAGTGATCAACAGCATCGAAGGCAGCAGAGAGGACGAGAATGGAATAGACTATTAGATTTAGCCACAAGAAGATCATTGGTGATCTTAGCAAGAGCAGTTTCAGTAGAGCGAAGGGGACGGAAGCCAGATTGGAGTGGGTCAAGGGAGGAGTTGGTGGAGAGGACGTCAAGGCAGCGAGAGTAGACAACACATTCAAGAAGTTTGGAAGTAAAAGGAAAGAATGAGACAGGACGGTAGCTAGAAGGGTCAGAGGGAGCAAGAGGACTTTTTGAGAATAGGAGAGACCGTGGTGTGCTTGAAGGTGGAGGGGAAGGAGCCAGTAGAGAGGGAGAGGTTGATGATGTACAGAAGGGAAGGGGTGACAGTGGAAGCAATGGAGTTCAGGAGGTGGGAGGGGATGGGGTCAAGGGGGCAAGTGGTAGGGTTGGAGGAGGAGAGCAGGGAGAAGATTTTCTTGAGTGGGGAGGGAGTAGGAAGAGGAGAGGAGTGGGCAGCGATGTCAAAGTGGATCTCGTCTACAATCACTGTACAGATCTTCCTGCAATCACTGTACAGGAGTGAAGAACATACAGAAAACCACCACCGTTCACACTATCTCCAGCATCCTGTGGCCATTTTGGCTTTCCCCTCCACAAGCCCGGGGATCTGCCATGGTGCCTTCCTACACTCTTCCCACGCCTACTGTTCCTGATGTGTAGATCTGGTTTTTGGCAATTTTCCTACTGCTCCATGTTTTTCTGGCCACCTTGCCAACACAGTAAATATTTAAATAATAATAATAAATTAAAACCTTTATCGTGCATCTGTGTAAATGCAAACACGCACACCCCATGTGCATTAACTTACCGTTCTCCTCTTCCTCCACTGCCTCCTCTAAGGTTTCATCCCATTCCTGCTGCTCCTCAAACAAGGACTTGCCCTCAAGCTCAAGGGATTACACCATGAAAGTTGCCATGACCGTGTTGACCCATGCTGACTCTGGGGCAGGGATGGGCATGAAATTATATCCACCGGCTTCCCCCCTCCCCCAACAAGCAAACGGATCCTCCATGGTCTCCTAGAGTCACAATATCCATGGTGGGAGCAGTTGCAGTGGGAGCAGGCAGTGGAGGAGCCATATCGACCTGTTTATGGCCCCTGGCAAAGGGACAGCCATACAGGTGGTATGGAACGATGGTTCTATCCACACAGAAGAACCGGTCAAGGAGCTTCTAATAGGGCAATGTTCGCCTCCCATGGCTAGAGGTGAAGTTTTTGTCCCAGATCTCTTTGTATTCATGCCTCAAGTCTTTGACACTCTGCCAGCACTGGTTTACGTCTTTGGTGTAGCCCTGCTGTGCCATTTGGGCTGAAATCTCCTGGAACACTCTCTCATTCCTGTAGCACTTCACCAGGGCATGTTGAACCTTTTGCTCCCTCCCTAGAGCGATGAAGGCTTTAGTCTCTTCCTCTGTTCAGGGAATGCAGCATTGGCAGGTGGATCGGTAGGCAGAGAGTAACTGTGATTTGTGCAGTGGTAATAGCAGTGCTGGTGGTTAACTGGTTGTCTGTTTGAGCCCCGGTGATGTATATTCTCCAAGTCATTATAGAGGAAGCAACAACTGGGAAGGAGCAAATGCCGGGCATATACTACCAACCAGGAAGAGCTGGGAGAACTCATGTTTGAAAAATGGCATGGTGGGATTTCAAGGCAGATGTTACATGCGTGCCAGTGAGAGGAAGAGTGGAGAGGGAGGCTGGAAGTGCTCACTCCTCAGAATGCTCTTAGACTTTTCACCTGCAGCTCTATGGTGCTGGCAGACCTGTACGCGTGAAGAGTTGCACGCATCCTAATAGGACAAGATCATTCGGAGGTTTGGTGTAAAGTGTCATCAGTATGCAGTGACACCCAGCTCTACCTCTTTCATCTGACACAGGTCCCGCAGTCTCAGTGCTTACCCAATATCTGGTGGCTGTTAAGGACTGGATGAGAGTGAGCTGATTGAAGCTGAATCCTGACAAGACTGAAGTGATGATGGTGGGCTGGTCTTGTGACTTGACAGCATTGGGACTCCTGTTACTGATGGGATCCTACCCCCTCTGGTCATTCAGATTTGCAGCCTAGGTGTGCTTCTTCATCCCCTGTTGCACCTGGATTGTCCGGTTACGGTGGTGGTCAGGAGCGGTTTTCACCAACTCCTTCTGATGAGAAGGCTGTGGCCTTTCTGGTTCTGATCTAGCCACCATCCACACTTGCTTCACCTCAAATCTGGACTATAGCAACGCACTCTACGTGGGGCTGCCATTGATGACCTTTGGAAGCTGGTGCAGAACACAGCGGCCTGGCTCCTTTCGAGGACAGGCGGCCAGGAGTACATTCCACTGACTCTAACGCCTTGTTGGGGACTCTAACCCCTTTCATTCAGTTGTTGGTGGCTCCAATTCTTCAGTTTCTTCTGGGGACTCCAACCCTGCACATATTTAGTTAAGGGGACTCTTAACACCATGTTGGGGATTCTAACTCCTTTCATGAGTCTGGCGGTCCTCCCCTGCCCAAGCATCTTGGGGTCTCTAACTCCATACAGTCTGTCAGTTTCACCATTCTATTTTCTTCACCATGCCAAAGAAGAACCGAGATGTACACACAATCCTCAGTCTCAAGGCCCTAAACAAAAGGGTGAAGTACCAGAAGTTCTGGATGGAAACATTTCACTCCATAATGGGCACTCTCCAGCCTGGGGACTTCCTGTCCTCCGTAGATCTCTGGAAAGCTTACCTCCACATACCAATCAGGACATCGCATCAGGGATTCCTACACTTCATCTTTGTGGGACAACACTTCCAATTCCAAGCTCTCCCTTTCAGTCTTGCATCATCGCTCAGGGTCTTAAAAATATTGGTGGTCCTGGTAGTGCACCTGAAGGATCAGGGAGTCCATATCTACCCCTGTGTAATAGGGCAGAGGCCCTATGGGCCATGGGCCCTTTAAGTCTGCAAGGAGTGGAGCTTGACCACACCCACTCTTGGGCTGTGTAAGAGGCAGCCTGAGTCAGAGGGAGGGAAGCAAGGGAACACATACCTGATTGGAAGCCTGATGGAGACAAGTAACAGCAACCTGGAGGCAAGGGAGTGTTGATCCTGAAGACTAAGGTGTGTTGCCAGCCAGTGGACTGTTGCCTGGCTAGGGCTGGGGCCGGAGAGTTTGCTTGCCTGGCAGTAGTAGACTATACAGAGACTGTCATGGACTCTGTCCTGTGGTGAGACTGAGATTTGGGCCTGGATCCTGGCACCACTTACCACAAACAGGCCCCGCACTGTCACATCTAGTGGAGAAAATGGGCAGTCCCAACACTAGCCATGGGTCTGAATTCTGGTGCAGGGTGGTGCCATACTTTTTGTCTATGTGGAGGATTACAGCCATAAGGAGAAGCGTGCAGGGAAGCAGTGGCTGCATGTAAGAAGCTCACCTGGAGTTGGGGCTCGAGCTAGACTTGAGGCAGGAGTCTTGCCCATGTCTGCAAAGACAAGCAAGAGGCTACCAAAGACAGACAAAATGGTGGCAGGAGGAGTGCACCCAAGATGGAGGTATCCACAAAGTTTATGGGCTTGGATAGAGCCCGAGTTGTGGCGTCACTGTTGGAGCAGGAGAGGACAGCGTACTCCAGCAACTGAGAAACTGTTTCCTGCTGCAGAGAAGATGGATAGCGTGGGAACTAAGGCACTGGGGTTACCCTAGATGGGCCCTCTTTCTCCTCTTCTTTCCCCTGCTCGGAACAAGAAGAGGAAGGCTCGGAGGAGGAACCAGAGGAGGATGACAGAGGGACAGGGGGAGCCTGACTCGAACTCCCCAAGTGGTGCTGCCCCCATTTGCCCCCTTCTTTGCAGATGTAGGAACTGCACCTGCTAGAGCTGTTACCCTCCACGTGCCTCAGAGAGGCTAAGGAGGTCCCCCTCCCTACACCCCCTGGGCCTGCCTTGTCCATGAACCCTCCAAAGGCCTTTCCAGGCTGGTCTTGTCTCCTTGGTCAGAAGGCAAGTCTGCGTCCCAGTACCGAGGTTTCCCACCTCTGGATGACGTGTTGGAGCGTGGGAGAAAAAGGAGCAGTAAAAATCTGGCAGGCAGCTCTGCTTGCTCCCAGACCTCCACCACAGTTCAGACTCCTTGCCTGCCCTCAAGCAGCAAACGGAGTAACAGCTCCTGTTGTGGTTGCTACCCCCACCTCCCCCAGGGAGAGACCCTGTTGGTTTTGAGGGTGGGAGACATAGGGAACGGCCTCCTGCCCCCCTGAGAGGAATGAAGGGAGAGAGGAGTAGGGTTGGAAGAAAGGGAAAAAAGAGGACAAAGGAAAGGGGGGCCAAGGCCTAAAACGCACTCCCTCAAGGGGTGCGCTAAACCCTGCTTCCTACCCTTTTGCAAGGTAGGGCAGAACTAGGAGTCTCGAATGGGCAGAGACTGTCATTCATAATTGATCCTGCCTGCACGGCGTGAAGAGGGACATCTCACCAGTTTAGACCACCTGTCATGCAAAAGACTCCTTTTCAATGTGGAAGATGATGTAAGATGCTGAAAGTTTGTGCTGGTTAGTATGTGTGCATTCATCAGAAATCCTCGGGACATTCCTGTACTTTTAGGTATATTGGTTCCCTCCTAGTTTTCAGGTTTCAGAAAGTTATGTGGACCTAGTGTTATATTCAAAACCTTATAGTGAAACAAGACTTAAATATACTATATACTACGGCAGTTATGTAGCATAATGAGACTGGAGTAGTCAGAAACTAAAACACTTGACACCTTCTCTTTCCAAACAAAAAGCCTTGCTGTTGGACTTTATGCCATATGGTTTAAATCTGAGTTTTCATATGTGTCCAATCAATAAATGGCTTCACCAAAAACCAAGATGTAAATAAAGGTGTGGTTTGTTTGTTTTTTAGAGTGAGCATGATATAACTTTATATATCAGCATATCTCCTGATTTCAGTCTTGTACCACTTAAGAAAACAATGGTGATTGATTTTTTCATTTATCAGTTTTCTGTTTACAATATAAAAGAAAGTATGCCATGAAAATTTCTTTGTGGTCAAGGTACCTTATTGTTGAGCTTTTTTAGCATTCCATTTGGAATTTGAGGCAACATAAATCAAGACTGTTTCTACATGGCATGGAAAAGCTCCCAGGTAGTCATTGCCAAATCAGTAGGCCTGTGTCGGCTCTAAAAAGTGTTTTTTTTTAAATAAAAAAAATAAAAATTACATGCTAGTGTGCAGTAAAAATATAACATGGCAGTTTTACTTTTTCAAAGGCTAATAAATGGATTAATAAAGTTCAACTTTTATTGCTGTTCAACAATAGACTTTAACAACTAGGTTTTTTTTTTTACTTTTTAAAACTACTTCAGAGACTGATATTAAAACAGATAGCTTAAGGGAGTTATGTGATGGGCGATTAAAGGCTGCAATCCTAAAACCACTTATTCAGTAATAATCCCACTGAAGTCAATGAGGCTACTCCGGTGTACCTATTTTTTAGGATTGTGACCTATGGTGGAAACTCGTGTACATCACAAAATAGGGTGGGGGAGGGAGAAGAGAATCAAGTTGTTAAAATGATATAACTTTATATATTGATTGATTTATATTTTTTATCCGCCCCTCTCATGCCTACAGCATCTTCGGGCAGCTTACAAAGTAAACAAAAAATAACAATAAAATCCAATAAAAATCCAAAACTACAAAACATTTTAAAAAATCTTTTAAAAACCCAGATTTATCCCCAACTATCCCACCCTCCCTTCCGAAGGCCTGGGCGAACAGCCAGGACTTGCAGGCTTGGCGAAAAGCCAGCAGCCCTGGGACTAGGCGGGCTTCCTCCGGGAGGGAGTTCCAAAGTCGTGGCTGACCACCGAGAACGTCCTCCTATAGTGGCCCCCCGTTTTACATGGGGGACCTCTAAAAAGGCACCACCTGTAGACTGAAGGGATCACTCTGAGGTGTGGAGGGTGAGGCAGTCCCTGAGGTATGAGGGGCCCAGACCGTGCAGGACTTTATAGGCCAACACCTTGAATCTGGCTTGGTATGCTATAGGCAGCCAGTGCAGAGTACGGAGCACAGGTGTTATGTGCTCCTGTCCCTGTGAGGAGGTGGGCCGCTGCATTCTGCACTAGCTGCAGCCTCTGAACCAGTATCAAGGGAAGCCCCACGTAGAGCGCATTATAGTAGTCTAGCTTCGAGGTGATGAAGGCGTGGGTGAGGGTGGCCAGGTCGGGCCTGGAAATGTACGGACGCAGCCTCCGCAGTAGATATAACTGGCGAAAGGCAGCTTTAACCACTGCCTCCACCTGTCGATCCAGACGGAGGTGTGCATCCAGAAACACTCCCAGACTTGCTGGGCTACAGGAGGGCGGATTCCCCCTATGAGGGGAGCAGACACCTTCCTCGCCCTACCCACCACCATCACCTCCATCTTGTCGGGATTGAGCTTCAGTCTGCTCTGCCACATCCAATCCGCCACAGCTTCCAAACACTGAGAAAGTAACGAGACAGTAGGGCCTGGGTCGGTTGAAAACGAGAGGTACAACTGAGTATCATCAGCATCTCTGTTATTATTTAATGTATATATGCAGCCCTTGGGGGAGGTCGTGAGAGGGTTCGGGGTGCAGTGTCACCAGTATGCTGATGATACTCAGCTGTACCTCTCCTTTTCAACTGACCCAGACCCTGCTGTCTCGTTGCTATCCCAATGTTTGGAGGCCGTGNNGATGTTGGTAGGGAGAGTGAGGGAGGTAGTGGCCCCCCTGGTTGGGGGGGGTTCGCCCTCCTATAGCTCAGCAGGTCAGGAGTCTGGGGGTGATACTGGATGCAGACCTTCGCCTGGAGCGGCAGGTGGAGGCAGTCGCTAAGGCTGCCTTCCGCCAGTTGTATCTGGTGCGTAGGCTGCGTCAGTTCATATCCGGTCCAGACCTGACCTCCCTCATCCATGCTTTCGTCATCTCGAGGCTGGACTACTGTAACGCGCTGTACGTGGGGCTTCCCTTGTATCTGGTTCGGAGGCTGCAGCTAATGCAGAATGCGGCGGCTCGTCTCCTGATGAGGACGGGCTGTCGGGAGCATATTACATCTGTGCTCCGAGCTCTGCACTGGTTGCCGATAGCGTGCCAAGCCAGGTTCAGGGTTTTAGTGTTGTTCTGTAAAACCCTTCATGGTCTGGGCCCCTCATACCTCAGGGACCACCTCGCCCTCCGTGCCCCAGAATGGCTCCTTCGGTCTGCCGGGGGTGCCTTCTTGGAGGTCCCCTGTGTTAAGCGGGGGGCCACAATGGAGAGGGCATTCTCGGTGGCCGGACCATGCCTTTGGAACTCCCTTCCGGAGGAAGCTTGCCTGGCCCCCAGCCTGTTGACATTTCGGCCAAGTTGTAAAACCTGGCTGTTCGCCCAGGCCTTTGGGGAGGGTGGGGGGGGGTAAAGGGGATTTTTTAGCTCCCCCACCTGATCTATGATTTATTATTATGTATTATGAAGGCCCTGAGGCCTGTTTTAATAATTTATATTGCTATTGATGATTTTAAATTGTATTTTATTGTATTGTATTTTATCATTGGAAGCCACCCTGGGCTGTTCGCAGGAGGGGCGGTGTACAAATTTATTAAATAAATAAATATTGGTGACATCGCACCCTGAACCCTCTCACGATCTCCCCCAAGGGCTGCATATACACATTAAATAATAACAGACAGAATCGAACCCTGCGGAACGCCACAGGTCAAGGCCCGGGGGCTTGATGTTTCAGCCCCCAGCACTACCTGCTGGCTTCTCCTCGAGAGGAATGAGCGGAACCACCCAAGGACAGTCCCGTCCAGACCCCACAGGTCTCTCAGCCGTCTCAACAGTAGCCCATGGTCCACGGTGTCAAAAGCGGCTGAGAGATCTAGCAGGATCAGAAATGTTGAACATCCTGCGTCCATCTCCCTGCGGAGATCGTCCACCAAGGCCATCTCAGTACCATAACCGGTGCAGAACCCAGACTGAAAAGGGTCAAGGAAACCGATGCTATTCAGATGCGCCTGGAGCTGTAGTGCCACCGCCCATTCAATAATCTTCCCTAAAAAGGGAAGATTAGAGATGGGTCAGTAGCTGGCGAGTGCGCCCACATCCAACTTCACACAAGAAGTCATCTTAGAACAAACTGCTTGCTTTGAACAATCCCACCAGCTGGGGCCATTTTTTCAATGGAAATTAATCCTACCAGAACATTTGCTTCAATAGGATTGACCTGGACACAATGATCACAGTTCAACCTGCAGCGGCCTTTAATTGTCAAAAGGGTTGCCACCATGAAGATGGCACAGAACTGTTCTTCATTGCTACAGAGGGCAGGGCTAGAAATAACGAATTCAAATTACAGGGAGGTGGATTTCAGTTAGGAAATCTTCTGTCAGTGGGACAAATTGCCTAGGGTGGGGGGTGGGGTCATAGCTTCTCCATCACTGGAGGTTTTTTAAGAAAGCTTGAACGTTCTGCATCAAAGCAGGAGGTTGGACTAGATCACTCTCCATGTCCCTTCCAACTCGGAGATTCTATGAGGTGTTTTTTGCCCTGGGCAAAATATCTTGTGTGTTACCTCCCTTCATATCCTTACAACTCCCCACCTGGAGTTGGCAATGTTCCCTGTGGATTAATCCCATTAGCAGGGAAGAGTGTACGATTTACTAGTAGTTTTTAGTTCATTAAATAATCTAGAGGATTTTACTGGTACTTTATTGCTAAAATGAGAAAATTGAAGACTTCTGCTGAAGCTGTACAGAATTCTGAGGATGGGCAAAAGAGACCTATAGGATCAAAAGAGGCCTCTGTTTTATTTCAGAGAAGTCTAAAGTGTGCATTGGTCCCAAATATGAGGGAGATGAGAGCCAAAATAGTTAAAATGGTACCTTTTGTTGGACCAATTTTGAGGGTTCACAAAGCTCTGTAGCTTGCATGCTTACCAACTGAAGATGGTTTATGAATTCCTATTGCCAGAAATGAGTTCCGACTCCTGCTGAATCTGAGAACTACTTCTCAGAGAAATCCTTTTACATATTCCTCTCCTTATTTTAATCTATTTATGAAACAAAGCATATATAGGATGGGAGTAAAGTTTTCTATTGAATTAGAAACTTTCAGAGATAGGAAGCAGGTGTAAGCAGTTAATTTTTTAGCTTAGCGTGGTAGAAGTCCATGCTACAAGGACCGGAAGCATCAAATACATTCCTCCATGAACTAGAAAAGGGTGATCAATCAGCATGTAGCAAAAGTTTGCAAGGAAGAATCTTCCACTGAGGGAGTAAGATGCTACAGAGTGGGGGTAGGGAAGTCAGGGAGGAATCAACAGATTGGCCCAGTGCCGTATCGCTCTGAGAGGATAAGAAAGCGGAACAAGCCAAGAAATACTGGAAATCCTCACTGGGAGCGATAGCTGCCTCCCTTCCTGAGAGCTGTGTCGCACCTCACGTTAATGCTCCTAAAGATGAGAAGTGCACAATCCTAATGCTTCTGGCTTCAGTACATTGAAAACAGTGCCTGCTGTTGTGAGGCTAGGCTCCTGCTCTCTGCTTTCATGATGCTCTGATCTCCCTATTCCTGTTGCATGGAAATGTGATTTCAAAACAGGTTTCATTACTAAAATAAATTACATAAATCTGTAAATTAGTTTGTTCTTGCTGTTTGACCTAAATCAGGGGTTCCCAATCTGGCCTGCAGTATCTGGAGATGGGGGTCACAAGTCTGACTGATATTTGATATCTTCTCCCATCTTTGTTGCTCTCTGGGGTCATGAGATTATATTTGTATTAAAATAGGGACACAGAGTTGGGGGAGGGGTGGAGGGAGGGATTGGGAAGTTGAACCTGCTGGCCTTAGCCAACCACTAATCAGCTTGAACTTTTCCTCTGGACTGCTTAATTTTATAACTGCCTGCCAGAGAGGCCTTAGTAGTAAGGGGGACACTAGTCATCAAACTGATCGTTATCAGTTTGACAGGTCACGTGGGGTCCTATGTCAGCGGAAGTCCTGCCTTCCTGGGGCCAGAAGTCCCGTCTTACGCTTGACTTTGGGGGGGACTCTGCTTGTGGGTCAGGGTGGCTGAAACCTTTGAAGAAGGCCATGTAATGTGTCTATGAAATCAGGAGAGTGAGATGGACCAGTAGGTATGGGTTTTGTGAGGATCAGAGCAACTTTATGGCGCGGGGTTCGGGGTAGGGTGAACTGCAGCGATTGGGTCATGTAACCCCTCTACGAGCTCAGCAGAGTGAG
>QEPC01008452.1:3602754-3626261 GCA_003113815.1 Sphenodon punctatus | reverse complement strand
CCGTCCACGTCCAGGGTAAGCTCCCTCAGGACCTCCTGGAACCGCTGGGGTTCCATCAGCCTCCGAGGGTGGACCATCCTAACTGGTCCCTTCCCCTTCTGGAGGGGGCGCGCTAAAAGACCGGCCTGAAGGAGATAATGTTAGGGGAAGCAGTTGTGAATAAAGAGTTAATGCTTACCTACTGCACTTCAAGTACAATCCTGACTCTGTTGAAGTTGGTGGCTAAACTTCCATTGCACCCTTTACACATACTGGTCAGCTAGATTATGAATGGAGTGGAAACTATTTTAGAATTATTGGAGTTCGTGTCCCCCAGGGAATTTGTTTTAAATGAGAACCTTACATAATAACAATAGTCAGCCCTCTCTGCACCTAAATTACTGTTTTATCAGTGACCTGAAAAAGATAAGGAAATGTCACAGGTGTTGCTATTAAGCTATATCCTTCTCTAATGAAAGGTAATCGTTTAAACTTTTTTTAACCCTCCCCCCCATTTTTTTTTTGTGAGGCTGACAAGAAAATAGCCTTTTTATTTCATTGTATTAGGTGTCTGAGACAGTCACGTGACCGAGCTTACAGTCAATACATAACAAAGGCTATCGCCACATAATTGAGACCACATACAATGAAAGGTTGATGTAACCACATTTTTGTTAACTCTGTGAAATATCAGGACCATTAAGCAAAGTAGGATGCAGAGTTTTAAGATAAAGTAAAATGGCATATTGATACCAGCAAGCAGTTTACTTCTATTTGAAAATCTATATAAAAAGCAGAGGAAGAAAAGACATTGTTTTTGAACTAATTTTTTTTAATTCTGTCATGTGCTTCATGGAGTCAAAGAGCTTCTGACATAGTAATAATTCAAATACAACTACATTCCTGTATGGGTAGCTCTCTCTTCCCAATATTAATAATGGATATTGTTAATGAGAGGGAAATATCCATGGTGTTTGGTAATGCACATCACAGGATTTTGTCTCCTAACTTTGTAGACAATCTATATGAAGAAATGGTTTCATGTCCTCAAAGTCAATTAGCGGAGAAGCAAGGATTGTGGTGAATAATATTTACCGAGCTAGCAAAAGCTTAGCTCTCTCCACTGAGGACTTGTTCTCACGAACGAGATTAGTTGTTTCAGAGTAATTACCTTCTTCCACCTCTGTTTCCAACAGCAGGAGGAATCGGGCTAAGTAACTTAGAAGAAACTGCCATCAGGGAGAGCTGGAATAACAGTGAGGCAGAGATGTATTTCGTTCACACAAAGAAAGGATTGGTGAAGGTTCCTGGGAAAGGAGAAGGCTAAAAACAGCAGTGTAATTACCTCCTTCCAGCCAGATGAGCATCTCCTTTCTACCCCCAAGAGTAGGAGCCTCTGCACTTTAACCATACTTAATTGGAAAGGAAGGTATCTCCCCTTTATCCTTACTTTAATTCCCTGTTTGAGGAAACAAAGGAGAGATTAAAGTGAGTTGGGAGGTGGACTGGTTACACTGGAATAATCCCCTAGTGACTTGGCAAACTCTTTTTTCATAGGATCAAACTGCCCTATCTGTAGTTATGCTGCAAATGGAAACTATTGCAATTAGAGCTGAAAGAGGGTATCTGCAAAATCAGGTAACTTGTTGAATTTTGGTATCTGATTTGAACTGGTCACTATTGGGTACCCAATTGGGTGCCCAATGACCCAGTCGCGTACCTGATGTCCTGAAATGTTATGATTTATTATTTATATAGCGAAAGCAATGTACCTGGTGCTGTACAATCAATAGTTATATAGACAGGTCCCTAGCCCCAAGGGGCTTACAATCTAAGAGACAAGGGAGAGACGAACAGCGGAAGAGACAAGAGTACATTCATGAGGTTGAGAAGTTGCAGGCCTCAGTTATAGGTAACTAGCTTCTGAGTGAGGGGCAAGAGGACACAGTTTCACTCATGACAAGCTAGGAAAGGCCTGACGGAAGAGGTGGGTTTTCAGGAGGGATTTGAAAGTTGGAACTGAGGGAGTACAGCGAACATATCTAAGGAGGGAGTTACAGGCATGAGGGAGTTCCAGGCAAGGGAGAAGGGGCAAAGATGTTTAGAGGAGCAAGGGGTGTCATGAGCAGGTGAGGGTGGAGCATAGGAGGAGCGACTTCTGGTCCCAGAATGTTGACTTCTGTTACTGATTATTTTTTTAACATTTTTGTTGATTGACTCTCAACATCTATTTATCAGGTTTCTGTGAAGTTCTGACAATTTTTTGGCAACTTCAAGTCCCAAAAACTACTTCCAGTTCCAATTTATTATTATTCTTTTATTTATTTATTAGCAAGCATTTATATAGTGCCAGCAGTGTACCTGGTGCTTTGCAAAGTAATGGAATGGTTCCTGCTGTAGGGCTTACAATCTGAGAGACAGGGGGATGGGGGAGACGAAGGAAGGGGAACAGAGGGAGAGAGAAGGGGTCTAACATTCACAAAGATGCGAGATCTCAGGTGCACGCGCTTGGCTTGGTTACATCGAGAATGATGGCTGGTTGGTCCATGGGGTGAAGATATGAGTACACAGACCTCAGGTAACAGATTGTACTGGATGGAGGGTATCAGCAGGAGCGAGGAGTCGGGGAGGGCAGAGTGGAAGAGGTGGGTCTTGAGGAGTGATCTGAAGTTACAAAGGGAGGGGGCAAGGCGGATGGGTTCAGGGAGGGAGTTCCAGGCATTGGAGGGCAGCTAGGGAGAAGGGACAAAGGCGGTTAGGGGAACGGGAGACGTGGGAGGGTGAGAGAGGGGACAGAGGAGGAGCAGAGCTCACAGCCTGAATTATGGAGCGAAATTAGTGCAGAGAGGTAGGGGGAAGCAAGGTTGTGAAGAGCTTTATAGGTGAAGACTAGGAGCTTGTGCAGGATTCATTCAGGAAGGGGGAGCCAGGGAGGAGAGGAGGAGATAATTTTTTAAGGTTTTCAATTTTTCTTAAAACTTCCAGTTTTATTTATGGGTTTATTTATGAGTTTTTAACCCAGAAAATGAACTTTCCTGTCCTGGAAAATAAACTTCCGGTCCCAGGAAACGAGTTCTAGCCACTTTTTTTTATTTTTTATTTTCATGTCAATTTTGTGGTTACCAATTCAACATACCAATTTACTGAAATAATAAATAAAAAAATTGGTACTAGAAGTACCTGATTTTGGGGGGTATTCAGGTACTTGACTGGTGCCTGGGTAACCCATTGGGTATCTGATGCGGCAGGTATTACCCATAGGTACTAAATTGAGTACCCATTTCAGCTTGAATTGCAGTGCTTGGTTAATGTGTCTGACATGGTGGGACAGTGTGGCTTGTGTTATAGTAGAGTGACCAAACAGGTCACATGTGACTCTTGACCAGTTCAAATGTGGCTCATGGCCGTGGCCTGGCCCAGGTCCTGCAATGACATAATGGTTCTGCGCCTTACTTTATTGGGACCCGAGTCTCAGCAGCTGAATTACAGCTGCTCCTTGGAATCTCAGCAGCCAGGAGTGCAGAGCACCAGTTCCACCAGCCAATCACAGCAGGAGAAGCAAGGTGGGGGGCGAGGCTTAGCCTGGGAGATGCTTCAAGGGGACACAAATGAATGTGTCTCACGTGGCTCTCAGCCATAGAAAGATTTTGGTAGGGGACATGGCTCATGGGGTTGGAAATGCTGGCCACTCCTGTACTAGATGGTCTCGTGTTTTGCTTTTAGAAGGTCACGTTACAAGGATTACTATTGTCAACATTGTAAGAGCTAAGGTCGTATGTTTGATACAGGGACTAAAAGACAGAATTTGGATCCCAGAGGAATTATAAATGGGGCTTCCTAAACTGTAGGATGCTGCTGCTTTAATAAGAATAGGAGCAAGAATTGCCCCTTCATAAGTCCTCTGGCTGCGATGGGTGCTTGCTGCGCCCCTCCCCTTCTTGGAAAATGGGGCAGGACAGGGAGTAGAAAGCATCGTATTCCCTGCGGGTGCAGCAGCCTTGACCCACGGGGAGGGAAAAGAGGGTGACTGTCGATCCTGCATTTACCCGGCCAGGTTGCTGGACAGCCCTGGCTGGGTCTGGTGTGAAAAGCGCGGTGCCTGATTGGAGCACCACCCGGAGGAAGATGGTGCTATTACTGAATGGCGCTCGTTTGGGCGGCAATGGGGCAGCAGGACCAGTGTTTCCCTCGCAAGGCATTGCTCAGAAGTGGGCCTCTGGCCCACGCGTGCCTACGCACACAGTGAAAGTTTGGTCTCTGTGCCCCGCCTCCTTCACCCCAAGCTGGGCAGGGATGGGGCCTAGGAAGAGGACCACGAGCAAGGAGCCTCATCCTCGCCGGGACACCCGGCCAGCTCCCCCACCCCCACCGCAAGATCCCGCGGCTGAGTAGGCTGCCACAGCAAACCCCAGGCAGCCAGCAGCCATGATGCTACCATTCATGGGTGAGCTCCAGGCAGCTTGGACAGGCCCACAGGCCCAGGAAGGGGCCCCAGCAATGCCATCCTTGCACGACAGCCTGGGGGGCTGCGAAGCCCTCCTACAAAGGATGATTGCTGTGGAGGGAGGGCCATATCAGCCTGGGCCAGCATTTGCACCCCCACGGGGTGCCACAGTTACGTCCCTGCCTCAGGCGGGGACACCAGGCCTAACACCACCACCACTGCCACGGAGGGGGGGCACCAGGTTAACCCCCTGGCCAGATTCCTCAAGGACTCCCCTGTGCTGAGGTGCCCAAGGGTGGACCCCCGGGGTGGGGAGGCTGTGGTTTCGTCCTCCCGGTCAATTTCCCCCAGGATGCCCAGTCACTTGAGTGAGCCGGTGCCTTTTCCTGCAGTGGCCCAGTCCCCGATGGCGCAGCCACCTCTCCCAAGTGGAGGCAAGGTGGTCCTGGGTTGGGCTCCTCTGCACCCAGCCGATGTGATCAGGGGTGTGTTGGGATGGAGGGGTACCTCCCCCACTATTTCCTGACTACAGGCCTGAGCAGCAGGAGCTGGCAGAACTGCAAGCCCCCTGGGACAGGATGATGATGAGTTGCACCGGCAGATGGAGCGGGCGATCCAGGGCATGGCTGATCAACATGCCCTCAGCACACCATTCCAAGAAGTGCCTACAGTGTGGGGACCCCAAGGTACGGTTGGGATGGGTACCCCTAGGGGGCGGGGACGGGGGTGTTGGGACTGACACTGCAACCCATGTCAGCAGGAATACCCGGCGGGTGGTACCTTGGGGCCCAAGAGGTGACCCAATACCTTGGGGGGTCCCCTCAGCACACCACCCTTGGGGGGGCTCCTCAAGCGGGCACCGCAAGGGAGTCTGCCACCCAGTTGCTGTGGTGGAACGGGGCATGGGTGCCAGTAGCCCACCCTGCCATCACAGCCCAAGGCTCAGTATCTGCACCCATTGGAGTGCACCTACTCCCAGCCATGCGGAGAGGATATGGAGGTGCAAATTTGTAGATCTGTTCACCCTCCTTTTTAGGGATCCGATAGTAGAGCCGGCAGAGAAGGAGCACTTCAAGTGCCCTAAGGCCGATAGGAATTGGTCCAATTGGACCGTGGCTTTTGCAATCTACCAGGGCGTAGTGATTCAGGCCTACCCCACCTGGGCTGCCCATCTCCTTAAACACATCGACGTCATCCGCCAGACCTATGAGTCTGGTCCCCCTGGGGCGTGGCTCTGCTATGACGAGGCCTTTCACCATCAGGCGGCTTTCACCCCAGGGATGAGGTGGGATAGACATGCACCAGACCTCTGTCTGGACATCCATAATGGATACGGCCAACACCTCGAGGTCTGATAGATGGCACCTCCTGCCAAAAGGAGGCATCGCCCCAGCCAACAATCCTTTTCGTGGCAAAGCAAAGCGAGTGGTGGGCAACCCCTTGAGTCAGTGCTGGGAGTTTGCATGCGTGGGAAAATGTTCCCGGCTAGTGTATAGGTTTCGGCACTCCTGCCCTAACTGCTCAGGTCTCCACACTGCCACAGCTTGCCCCAGGGCCAAGGTGGTGTCTAGAGGGAGAGGGCCCCCAGGCCCTGTGGGAAAAGGGGGGCAAGGTGGTGGGGGGCAGGCAGCCCCTACGAAAAGCTCCAAACCCAATTAATGTGGAGTGACTGCAGGTGGCTCTTGAGTCCCACCCCGCTTGCGCCAAAGTTGAATACATAGTGGATGGTTTCCGGGAGGGGGTTCGGATACCAGCGGGTGAGGTGCGACCACACAAAGTAGCCCCTAACTTAAAATCTGTGATGGGGCTTGTTGAAGCAAAAATAGCCAAGGAACAAGCTGAGGGCAGAGTAGCAGGCCTATTTCTGGCCCCTCCTTTCCCAAACTTGATAGTTTCCCCGTTGGGGGTGGTCCCCAAGAAATCCCCTGGTGAATTCTGCCTGATACACCATCTGTCACATCCCCGGGGTGGGTCTGTCAATGATGCCATCCCGAAAGAGCTTACAACGGTCCACTACGCGTCCTTTGACACGGCGGTGGCCCTGGTGAAGCGCCATGGCACAGGGGCCCTCCTGGTAAAGTGCAATGTAAAGTGTGCTTTTCAACTTCTGCCGCTCCATTCAGATAGTTTTTATCTCCTGGGTTTCCAGTTTCAAGGCCAGTTTTATTTTGACAAGGCCATGCCCATGGGATGCTCGATCTCGTGCTCAGCGTTCAAACACTTTAATTCACTGATCGAGTGGGTGGTCCAGCAGCATGCTGATGGGTGGGACATCACCAAATATCTGGATGATTTCTTGTTCATCGGCAGCGCAGGCACCAATGAGTGTATTCGGCCATGGCGAGAGCCCGTGCCTAAATAAAATAATGATGATGTATAGGGTTGATGGAAACATTTCAAAGGGTAGCAGACAGCTTAAGCATCCCTTTGGCCCTGGAAAAATTGGAGGGCCCGTCCACGGTCTTACAGTACTTAGGGGTAGAATTGGACACGGTGGCAGAGGTGTCCCATCTCCCAGGGGACAAACTGGCCGCCATGCACTCCAAGACTGATCTGTGTTTGGCAGCTCATAAGGTCATGGTGTGGCAGCTCCAGTCCCTGATTGGCAGCCTTAATTTCGCCTGCCGGGTGGTTGCCCCAGGCAGGCCTTTCCTGTCACGCTTATATGTGAAATTGTCAGGTGGCCTCCAGCCCCATCATCACATACGGGTTACAAGGGAAATGAAGGATGACTTGAGGACTTGGGCCTCATTTCTCACTGAATTCAATGGGGTGAGCATATGGAGGGGGTGGCTCCTGGTTGAAGCGGAGCTCCAGGTCCACTCCGATGTGTCTGGGGGAATGGGATTCAGAGTAATTTTCAGGGATACATGGCGTGCGGCCCTTTGGCTGCCCGAGTGGGAAGAGGAGGGGGTTCCTCGAACTCTACCCCATCGTTCTGGCATTTCACCTGTAGCTGGTTCAGTTCGCCAACCATGTGGTACTATTCTGGTGTGACAACCAGGCGGTGGTCCACATCATCAATGCCCAGTCATGCCAATACCCAAGGGTCATGAAGCTAGTTAGGGCATTTGTGCTCACCTGTTTGTGCCACAATATCCTATTCCAGGCTAAGCATGTGCTGGGCCTGAATAATGGTGTGGCCAAGTTCCAACACCCTCTCTCGCTTCCAGGTGGAGCGGTTTTGTTCGCTCGTACCTGGAACCAGGCTGGATCCGGAACCCTTACCCCAGTGGGCATGGGCCCTTGGATCCTAGAATTGTACAATATCATCCAGGGATCCTTGGCGCCCTGGACCAGGGCCGCGTATGGAAGGGCATTCAGTGAATTTCAGGGTTATCATTTCTCGCGGGGCTGGGACTTGGGTTTCCCTTTCCCGGAGGCCCAGATGCTCTAGTTCATACTTGAGCTAAGTGGTGGTGGGGCAGCAGTAGGCACTATTGGCAGTAAAATGGCCGCGTTAGGCTTCATGAGCTGTCTTGCTGGTCATCCCCCTCCTGACTGGTGTTTTTTCACCAGGCGAATGTTGTAAGCATGGGCCAGGGAACGAGGCACCCCCCCATTGGACGGCCACCCATAACACCCCAATTGCTAACTGACGTGTAAAACCCTCCCTCGTATCTGCACAAAAGAGGGTGAGGTTCGGTTATTCACAGCAACATTCACGGTGACCTTTTTTGGTGCCTTCAGTGTTGGCGAGTTGGTAGCTGACTCAGCCAGGGACAATTCTACTAGAGCACTGTCCATTGAGGATGTCAGTCTCAGTCACCAGGTGGTAACCATTCACCTATGCTGCTCAAAGACTGACCAGAGAGGCAGGGGGCACACAGTGCGGCTGGCACAGGTGGGCTCCCCAGAGTTATGCCCGGTACAAGCGCTCTCGGAATATCTGGCAACGTGCCCTGCTATCCCAGTCCTTCTTTTCTGCCACGCAGATGGTAGTTTGCTGACCAGATACCAATTTACAGTGGTAATGCATGCTGCACGTACAACTCTCAGCCTCCCTGCAGGGCTTCTCGGGGCCCATTCATTTAAGATAGGGGCTGTCAGCTTCGTGGCGGCTTCTGGCATGCTGGAACAGGATATTCGGGCCATAGGCAGGTGGTGCTCTTGTATGTATCGGTCCTACATCAGGGCCCCCCAGCCTGCTATTCAACACTAACACTTGTCTATTTCCCCAGGTTCCTCCCATCACCACAGAAGGCTGGTCTGGATCATGGGCCACAGCTTGGTTCGCTGGGCCAGCAAGGCAGCCGGGAATTTGCACTGGGGAATGCAACTGGGGCTATCAGCACACGCAGAGATCTGTTAGAAGGGCCATGGAGGCATGCGGTGGTGTCAGTTGCTCCCCACATTACGGGGGGTGGAAAGGGTTCCCCAACCAGATATCCTAGTAATTCACTTTGGGGAAAATGACCTAGTTCAGGTAAAAGGGGTGCAGATGTTGAAAGGTGTCAAGAGTGACATCTGGGATGGTAAACATCGGTTTCCAGGTGTACTAATAGTGTGGACTGACCTAGTCAAGCGGGTGTTGTGGGGCAAGGAGGTTCCTCCTCGGAAAATAGACAAAATCAGAAAAACTATCAATAGGGAGATAGGACGGTGGCTACATGGCTTGGGAGGGACAACAATTAGCCACCATGCCGTCTTGCACCGGAAGCCAGAGCTCTACTAGCAGGATCGGGTCCCCAGCCAGGAATGATTGGTACTTGTTAGCTTTAAAGGAAAGGTTGCAGGACATTCTGATTGGTGGAAGTTAGGTGGGGTTCAGGCCTATCCGGCTGGGGCCAGTGGACCCTTAGTGGCAGGGGTCCAGTACCAGAGGTAGGTTAGGACAAAGTTAGAATATGAGGCATCTCCATATGAGATGGGGAGGTGACACCTGCCGCAATTGCAGGGTATGGCAAGTGGTGGAGTCAGCCCCCCTAGGAGAAGTGACCGCGAGGGCAGTAGGGACACGTAGTGTCCCCAGCCTGAGGGCACTATCCTTCTTCCTCCAGCTCGGAAAGGGCGTTGTCCCCCTCCCAATAGCCTGCCATAGGGGAGGGGAGACGTTGGGCAGGTAATAGGGATTTGGTACCCGGTGGTATACCAGGCCAATCCCTGAGTTCAAGTTATTGTTTAAGTGAGATACTGGACTCAAAAATCACATGAGTGATTACCCCACCAATTCTAATCAGAAGTTGATCTTAATTTGAATAAAGAGTGCGGTCGTTTAAACCCACTTGATGTTGTCCTGTCTCATTGGGGGGGGTGCGCCGACAAGAAGGGGTTTCTAGTGCAGAATGCCTGAGAAGGAGAGTCGCAGAGCTAGGGGGCTGCTTGGTGACTGAGGATGCCAGTGATTTGTAGTATTGTCAACAATGGCCGCAATCCTATGGCCCATGGATCCCCGTGCAATACACGTGCACATGCGCAGCTATGTGGATGCATGTGGGTCCTGCGCAGCTGTGCGCATGCACAGCTCCACACAGCTTGTGCAGACCAGGGCCACTGAATCCACAACTTAAAAAAAGTTAGCATCTGACATCATGAAACTTGACAAATGTAGGATATTTCATTGGTCTTCTGCATTTGCCGGCTTTGAAGCTCACAGTTTCAGTCCTTTTTGCACAATCATGCAGGTTAGGAATCTTTAAAAAAAATAAATCTTATAAATCCCATGTCTCCAGAGTGTGGACTTAAAGATAAATAAAATAATGTCTCTCATTAAGAATCACTAAAATTAGTTGGAATAGAATTGGTGAACTAATGAAGCAGTCAGAAGTCACTGTGATAAGGGTGGTGTGACTGATGCTATGATTCAGACAGTTGGAAGGTTTGCTGTCCTGCAAGGTTTTGTGGTGGACGCATTTCCTCCTGTATGTGGTGCTTTTGAACAACATGGCAGGAAAAGCAGGAGGATTACAGTACACAACTTCACCAGATTCTTACTCGTGGGCAAAGTTCATTTCACATTATTCAAATGAAAGTCTACAGATAGAAAAGAGAACTGGCCTGGACTGGTTACCTCTGTGTTCCCATAGAAGATCAAACACTGTAGGTAACTGTCAATAACCAGTCATAGAAAGACTCTGGATCAGGGATAGGAAACTTTCCCCCTCCTATAGGCCACTTTGAAAATTAGTTCAAGTTCCACAGGCCAGATGGGTTTTGGGGGTAGGGTGGTTATGGGGTGTGCTAAGGGTGCGGGAGAGGAGGGGAGGAAAACAGCATTTCAGATCTAAATCCATCCCCTAACCTAGAGTGCATGCCCACATCTCTACTTTCTTCCTTGAGCTCACTCTTCCAGTGCCATGGGAATACCCTCAATAATCCTGAACATATTCGGGGATATCTCCCCATCGAACATCCTGGTATACAAGGAGGAGGAGCGCAGGATCCGAGCATTGTGGCTTCTCCCCAAGTGGCCTGTGTACACCTCAGTGAACAGACAACGGTGGTCAACAACTGCCTGCAGGTTCACAAAGAATCCTTGCTTCCTGTTGAGGTAGTTCGTCTTGGTATTGGGAGGGCTGAAGATCAGGATGTGCATGCTGTCAATAGCACCAGTGCAATGAGGGAAGCCCATTGCCTCGAAGTCCCGGATCACCACATTCGGATCCCGTAGCTGGATGACCCACTCCAGGAGTAGATCAACAATGAGGTAGCATACATCGTAGAGTGCCCTGTTCGCTGTCACTGCCCCCACACTGAACTGCTTTCTGATGCTCCGGCAGGAGTCGGGGGTTGCCAAGCGCCACACTTCTATCGCCACCTTCAGCCCAGGGGTAACGTTCCTGCGGAGGTGGGGGGGCAAGGTTCTCTCCAAGCCGGGTCAGCAGGGAGCAGGTCATCTGGAAGAGGTCAGTCCATTCCTCATTGGTCCAGGTTGCAAGTATGTTCTCCCACTAGTCAGTGCTCCATGACCACATCCAACTCAGCCGTCGCATGGGTAGGGTCACCCGACGGCCATAAACATTGAAGGGCAACCCGGAGAGGATGAGGCAGATGTGATGTGATGCTGCCGTCCCCACCATCGCTTGGTGCCTGGCATTGAACCTCCACGTCCATCGCATCATTGCAACACAATGCAGATTGGCTGCCCTCCTGCGGCGTGGCCCATGGGTATACCAGTGGGGGACTGGGCACAGGAGTTTGGGCCATAGCTCATACACCTGTGTCAGGAGACTGAAGCATGCGGGCAGGATGGCAATTAGGGCTGCTCACACATGCGGGATGCCTACAATGGGCATCGAGATTCCACCACCGTGACCACTCCCCGTGAACCCAGTACCACACCCAGTGACCTCCCACCAGCCCCCAACACACCAGCACACCCTGTGCACAGGTACCTTGAACCAGTTAGCCACCCTCTGATAGCACCCCTCGCACACACCATCTCACCCTCATGTAGCACACTGTGCACTCAACACTGCTCCCTCACATGTCCTACAGTCTCACACCTTCACACGCCTCAGTCACCCTCTGTGCACGCTCCAGGCCATGCACTCAATCGCTCGGCAACACTCCACACTACCACAACACACTAGCCACATGCACACCCCGAACCCACCCCCTACCTCTGTCACACAGCTCAATCAACCGCTCCACACGCCCCCGATTCACACACCTGTCCGGGGTCTCCTTGATGCCACCCGTGCACTGCCTGGCACCAGTATGCTATTCCAACACTGCTGTTTTCAGTAGCTGTCAGGTATTGTCCCATTGGATCGCCTAGACTGTACACCCTACCCTGCCCCCCACCCTCAGTGTCCAAGCCACAACACCATATGGTTGCCATGAGGTATGCAGCTGCGGCTCCCCCTTCTCCGGAACAGCGGTTGTCAGGTCAGCAGCTGTCCCACTCTGGTGTGACTAGATACGGTGGCCCCTTGATGGTTTCCCATCCCATCCTCCCCCGGGCCCTGGCCTGCCTCCCTCCCTCTTATCGAACAGGAATGTGTCCACCCTGTGTGTGGGTTTGAGGTTCCCAGACCTGCCGAGCCAGGCTGCTATCAGTTGACCAAGGTCTCCCTTCTGAGCGCAGACTGATTCAGCTGCATTCGAGCTCATACACTACCACTCACCATCCACTACAGTTGTTCTCCAGCGCGCTGCCTTTGTGCAGGCCATGTCCAGCCATGGAACGGGCCATGTCTTCGATTGTTGGGCCGATGAGGAGTGGCCAGTATGTGCCACCATGCTGCTGGGAACCCTGTGGCAGAGCAGTGATGTCCAGCTGTTGGTGATCGACATCCTTTCTGTGGGTGATGACTTCAATCTTCTGTCCCATTACATGTGGTTGTTGGGCCACCCCTTTAGGGGTCTGGAGTGCCAGAGGTAAGCCAGGGAGATCAGATTCACACCCCTACACCAACCTGACCATGGCCCCCCACCAGCTGTTGTGCTGCCATGGGAATCCTGGGAGCTTGCTGCTGCTCACCAGGTGGCCAGTCATCACAACTTTGGTTTGGCCCTCCAGGCTGGTGGTCCATATGTTGCGAGCTGTTACACTTGTGTCCTCCTGCATGTCCGTGGCTTCGCATGCCCTTGATCAGATTGCCAGAACTGCCTTGAGGAGCTGGGCTTGCTTACCCTGATGTCGGTGGTCCCTTCCTGACTGGGACGCCCACTGAGCTGGAGAGGGCTGCCCTGAGAGTTGTGCTGAGTCATTCAGATGTCAGAGTAGCTGCTGCCATGGGACATCCCCTCCTGCCCCGCTTCATGGTGGATGCCCATATGCGTGCCCGTGGCTACCGCCGGGGCCTCTTCACCTGGGAGAGCCTTGTCCAGGGGCCCATGTTCCCTGAGCTCCTGGCACCTGCACCATGATCCCGCTGTTGCTGCAGCCTCCATCGTGGATCCCCTCTCCCTGTGATGGAACAGTGCTATAGCTCCCCCATAGCCATGCTGCTGACTTCTGTTCCCCTGCGTGACCCATCAGCCTCTCCATCTGTCTACTGTGGTGCAGTCTGTGGATAGAACTACTGATGCTTTCCTGCCAGGTCTGCCTGCAAACCTCACGGACCCTATGAATCAGTAGTACTGCTATTTCCATGCACTCTGAGGTGTTGCCCCTGTGTCCCTGGCATCTGCTCTCACTGGTCAGTGTAGCATCTTACAGGTCCCTATGCCAATAAAAGTTAGCTTTGTTTAGCTGCCTCTGTTCTCCTGCTGGGTCTGTGGGTTCATTCCACCTGCTGCTCTAGGTGCTGATGCTGGTGTTTGAGTGTTTTTTGTGGGCGTCGGGAGGCCGGAGCCATGTTAGGGTGGGGTGATTGCTCCAACAGGGGCACAGTGCCATCAACAGTGCAGGTGTGTTGCTGTTATGGCCATCTGTACCTGAGGGTGTGTGTATTAACTTCCAGTTCCAGCGATGTGCGGTGCCCGTGCACTGTGCGGCCTCTTGCAGCTTGTGGTTCTTAATAGTTGGGTGTTACTGTGCTGTGGGACCCTGCCTTTCACCCCCTGAAACTGGCCTGGGGGTTCGGAGTTCATGGGGGCTGTGGGTGGGCACTGTGCTGTTCTGTCAGGGTGGCCCTTGCACCGACATTTGGGGTGTGCTTCCTAGCCTGCCAGGTGAGCTGTTAGGTGGTATGGGCTCTTGGCTCTCTAGTGTGTGCTCCATGGTCTGTCGTTCCCCACCGTGTTGTTGCTCTCCCTAGCTGTGTTCCCCTGGCTCTGTGAACCCCATGGCATGTTTCTGGGCTGTGTTGTCTTCCACAGCAGCCTTGCACACAGCCGGCTGTGCATTGGGGCTATGTGGTTGTGCTTGGATTCGGGTGCCCACTGTCATTGCCATCCATGCCACCTGTCACTGTGCTCTGTCCCTGTTTGTCTCTTTTTTCCTCTTTGGCTGTTTTGCTTGCTGCACTGTGCATGGTCCTTTCTTCTCTCCATGTGCTACTGTCCATTCCTACTGGCCTGGCCTCGCTCTGGTTCCATCCCCTTGGTTCATTGTGTGTCCCTTCCCCTATCAGTCCCCCATTCCTCTCTTGCAGCCATGGAGTCTGGGCAGCCTTCTGCATGCGATCCACCATCTTGTGCGTTCCCTTGGGCTCCACCACTGGCGCGGTGGCTGGGAGGGCCCTGTTGGAACGATTGGATTATTGTGAGCTTTCGTGGTGACTAACCTGCTTCTCCCATCATTGCCCCATCCCTGTCCCCATCTCCCACTGCCTCTCCCCTTCTAGCTGTTGTGATTGTTCCTGACAGTGCTGCAGCTGGTGGGGATGGTCGGTCAACTCCAGTGGGGGGGCTTCTGAGCTTCATGCTGGGACCAGGGTGATCCTGGGGATCAGTGAGTTACCCCTATGTGTGTGTGTCCACCCCCGTATGTGTAGGCTCCCTGGATGTTGTGGCCTGTGGCCTGCTCTACTGGTGCGCTCCCTTTCCCTCTCTCCTTTAGTGCAGGCAATGATTAACAAGAGGACCAGGGAGCAGGAGGAGGTGGTCCAGCTGATCATGCATGTGCTGCAGCGGGTGCACCAATTGATCCGTGCCCAGGTGGATTGCTGGAGCCAGGTCTGGGGTTGCAGACCCTTCTAAGGGCTTGGATCCACCCCACCTTGTAGCCACTCAGTGTTGGTGTTGGTTCTTTGATATGGACCTGTTGCTCTAGCTGGTTTATCATTACATTACTGTTTTCTTGGTTCCCCCTGGTGTCTGTGTTCTCCTTCCCTCTGTTGTACCCCTCTGTGTGGACCGTGCCAGGTTGGTGTGGTGTGGTTGTCCAGCAGGGCATGGGTCCATTGCTGTGTGTTCTGCCCCTCCCCGTGGTTGTGCTTTCTATCAGTGGGACCTCTTTGGCTTGGTCCCTTGGTACCCTGTCCTCTGGGTCATACCCCCTTAGCTGTTTGTGTGGGTTCCCATTTCCCTCCCCCTCCCCCATCGCTGGCGTCATGTCCCGCCCTCCCTGTTGTTTTTTGGGGCATGGTGGGGGAGGGCTGTCTATCCTCGTGCACCTTGCTTTACATGCCCCCCTCCCTGCCATGGTGTGGGGCTCATCCTGAGCCCTGTGCATCCCTGTCCCGTGCTTAGTGGCCAGCTGCTGCGTTGCAGCCGGTTTCTTTCTGTTGGGTAGTGCCTCTTCTCTCTGTGCCCTCCGATCCTTGCTCCACTGTGTGATTTAGTGCCTGCCACTATAACCTCAGCTGTCCTATTCCTGACATGTTGTTTTGGGGTTTGGGGGGTTCTGTGGGTGGTGGTTCTTGCCAGGGAGCGCGTTGGTGTGGTCCCCACCCATTTTGGGGCTTGCCCGTTCTTCCTGTTAACTGTGCTTGGTCCCAGCCCCCTTTGGGGCCCCCTTTCTCCCTCTCCCTGCTGGGTTTCCCTGTGTGCTTGTGTACACTGTGGTCTGCGGGCAATGTCTGGGTTTTGAGGGATCTGTGTCGCCCGGCTGTCTGACCTGTGTCCCGGGACTTGACAGCCGCTGCTTCTTTGTATTTCTTGACATTCCATCTCCCTCCTCCCCCACCCGCTCGGAGTCTGGCAGTTTAGGGGTGGTGCTGTGTGCCCCGGCTTTGTCCTCGCTTGGCCATGTTGTCACATCACTGTGTTGGGCATAGATTTTCCTCCATTCGATGTGCGGGCGGTCCATGTAAACATTATGGGTGTTTGCTTGGTATTGCCCTGGGTGTGTGTGTGCCCGATGGGTGTGTGCTGGCCCATCCCCAGACTTCCCACAACCCCCTGCGGCAGTGTCCGTGTAAATGTCTCCCTGCTTGGTGCTGCTGGGTGTGCGATAGCTGTGCTCACCCACCTCCGCCCACGGTGGCGTCCATGTAAAAAGGGCATAAGTGTCAGCAGCTGAATTGCAGCTGCTCCTTAGATTCTCAGCAGCCAGGACCATAGAGCACTGATTGGCTCTGCTAGACAATCACAAAGCAGGAGAGGTGGGATGGGTGAGGCTAAGCCTGGGAGATGCTTCAAATGGGCATGTGTGCATCTTGTGGCTTTTGACTATACGAAGACTTAATTATGCGTATCTTGGGGTTAGGAAGTTTGTCCACCCCTGAAATATAACATTACTAAAAAGCACTGATAGAGCAGTCTTCACCCTTTAAAATCAGTGGGAGATGAGTCATTGGGGGTGCAGTCCTGTCCACGTTGACGTCAAATTTAGGATTGGACCATTGAGAAGCAGGAATTACTCACTAGAGAGGTCAAGTAAGATGAGGTCCTGACATTTTTAGCCTTTTGAACTCTATTTTGAAGTCAATCTTCAACAAAGCAAATATTCAACGGGTATGTTGGGTGATGGGAGGGGTTGGAGTCTACTAAAATCAAACATTTATAACAAACAAACCAGAGACTGTTTTTCAAAATCCAGTGATTCCAGATGCATCATAGTTTGTATTAATAAGGAAACAAACCACTCAATTTCCTATATTACTGACCTTTTAAAAATCATAAACTTACCAAATGCACTTACTCAGTTGCTTTGTTTTTATCTTTAAGCTGACTCCCCTCCCACCCCCCCACCCCCCTGAGTGATTGGAGGGAACATCTACATGTTGGTAGACTAACTGGTACAGTCATCAAATTTTGCTTGCAAAATTAAGTCAAATGGGTTTTAGATCAGTCACTTGAAATTAAAAACTAGCTAACAAAACACAGTGCAGAACAAGGTGGCCTGCATCCTGGGATGCATCATGAACCCTGGTTTCCCATTGCTTTCTGGGCCCAATCAAGCTGGTAAAATGTAGGCTAGATGATAATTCCGTTTGGTGGATTTACAGCTGGTTAAAGAACTGTACTCAAGGAGTGCTCATCAGTGTCTCTCCATCAGTCTGGGAGATGTTGAGCGGGCTGCTGCAGGGCTCTGTCCTGGGCCTGGTACTATTCAACATCTTTATTGACTTGGATGAGGGAATAGAGCAAATACTCATTAAATTTGTAGATGACACAAAACTGGGAGGGATAGCTAACAGCTTAGAAGACAGAAATAAAATTCAAAATGAATTTGATAAGTTGGAAAACTGGGCTGAAACTAACAAAATTAAGTTCAACAAAGATAAATGTAAAGTTCTGCATTTAGGCAAGAAAAATTCAAATGTACAAATACAGGATGGGTGATACCTGGCTTGGCAACAATATATGTGAAAAGAATCTGCGGATTGTAGTTGATCACAAACTAAACATGAGTCAGCAATGCGATGCAGCTGCAAAAAAAGCAAATGCATTTTTAGGCTGCATTAACAGAAGCATCATTTCCAAGGCACACTCACAAGAAGTAATAGTTCTGTGAAAACTCCTTAGTCTTAATAGGGTTCTATCCTGTGCTGGTCAGACCTAACCTGGAGTACAATTCTGGGCATCGCACTTTAAGAAGGACACTGACAAATTGGAACGGGTTCAGAGGAGTGTGACAAAGCTGGTCTGTGGTCTGGAAACCAAGTCCTATGAGGAAAGGTTGAAGGAGCTGGGTATGTTTAGCTTAGAGAAGAGAAGATTAAGGGGAGACATGATAGTGGTCTTCCACTACCTGAAGGGCTGACACAGAGAGGATGGCAAAGACTTGTTCTCTGTTGCCCCTGAAGGCAAGACTAGAAATAATGGGGTCAAACAACAAAGAAGCAGATTTCGGTTAAACATTAGGAACAATTTCCTAATGGTAAGAGCTGTTTGACAGTGAAACACGTTTTCTAGGGTGGTGATGGGCTCTCCTTTACTGGTGGTTTTCAAACAGGCTGAACGGCCGTCTGCCGGGGATGTTGTAGCTGTGGATTTCCTGTACTGAGCAGGGGGTTGGACTAGATGACCTCTGAGGTCCCTTCCAACTCTGATTCTAATGTGCTGGCCTTGCCCTATAAAGCCCTTAGGGGCTGCCTCCTCGCCTGTGTCTCACTGTGCCCTCTTTGGGCAGCCAGGAGCAGCCTTCTGGCCATCTACTTAACGTGCCAAGTATGGAGAGCAAGGGTGCTGCTCTCGGTGGCTGCACTGCAGCCTTCCCTGTGGCTGCTCCCCAGCTGCGAGAGAGAGAAGTGTGGGTTAAATATGGAGTGTGAGGGACAGGCATATATTAGCCTGTGAGATGATATCTTAAAGGAAGGGATTCGAGTCCCAGGATTTGGGGTCAGTGAAAATCCTTGTACTGTATTAGGAAATACAGAGCACGTGGTTGCACTAGTAGACAATCGAATGGGTCTTTCCAATTAATTATTATCTTCAAGGGTTCCATTAAGTATTAGTATTTTAATATTTTTCAGCACTGATATAAGCTCTTTAAATTAAGCACTGGGTTTGCATGGCATTGAACATAGGTTGTGTCTGTAATCCATGGGGCAATTCATTCTGAAAGCATAATTCAGAGGTGCTAATAAACCCACCTATCAGGCTCGGAGGTCAAGCAGCTCCTGTTTCTGATTTGTCCATTGTAACGCCAGGTCACAGTAACACCCTATTACTTTCTTCTTATGCACTGGTTTCGAACATGTGGCTTTTTTCTTTTTTTAAAAAACAAACAAAAGCTTTTTCCTACAGGCGTTTTTCACATTATACTAGTTGGTAGAGGTATGGATGCACACGCACACACACACATATGCAAACTTCTCCCAAGTTTTGAGAAAGGATTAGGTTTCAAATGAGCTAATTTGTACCTATAGGAACTACTCAGTAATAACATTACAAGTAAATAACAATGGTTTGCTTATCCAACCTGTTGAGACTTTCCTTTTGTAGAGAATTTCCTCCCCTCCCCCCCCCCACTACATATTAGCAGCACCATCTTCGATGCACATTCTTACAGTGAAAGAGTTAACTGATAGACCTCTGCCCTCTGATCATCAGCACCGTATACTGTTAGTGTAACAAAACCAAGATAAGCCACGGTGAATGGTGATGGTGTATGTGATATGAAGCTGATATTATACTAAATCAGATTATCTTGAGAGCCATATATTTCTGAAAGGGAAGCTGCTTCTTCAGTGGATCATTTGTTTCAGTTCATTTTAAATACATCAGGAAAAATTTTTGGGGAAGATGAGAGATCTCTATCAAATGGTGTTGGCCAGACTCCAGATTTTTTTTCTATTCATCTAGAGCTATAGTAGTCCCGAACACAGAGCTCTGGGTGTGAAAGCAATTTTCACCCCTGCATTTTTTTGTTTCTGCTCAATCCCTTGTCCTTTTAGCCAGCATAATAAAAGTGCTGTAGTCAGCAGGGTCAAGTAGGATATGTCAGTGAGAAACGTGAAAATGGGACTATAGGCTGCGATTATGGGCTCTAATGTGCGATGAATCCTTTTTAATCACATGATATGAACTAATGTCACCGTTTATTATAAAACAACAAAGTGTCCAGCTACGGGAGGAATAGAATGGATGACAACTGCATTTTTAAATGTTTTGTTTAAGCAAGTACAGTGTGGTCATTTTGGACAACAAGGAAAAAATAAAGTTTAAAATACATGGCAAGTATTTTCAGACAAAGTTTCATTTTACAACTAACAACCCCTTTTTTGTTCTAGGAAGATGTAAATCAGTGTCCTTAATAGTTCTTTCAATGTGTATGGAGCATAATGTTTCCTCCCTGTTAATATGAAGTGACAAACTAGATTCAGTTGTTCAATTAGAGTACGTGGCTTATTTTCACCTAGTCGGTGGACTCAAAAATACTGGTGGTGGTGTGTATGTAAAAGGTTACTTTTTACTTTTGTTTTAAGTAATTTCTGCTACAAGGATGTTTAAGCTTCAGCAATTTGCTTTCTATTTACATAATTATATAGCTCATCTCTGAAGCTTCCAAGTACCTCACAGTCTTGTAATATATTTATCCTTGCAACACCCCTATGAGGTCAATAAATACTATCCTCTCCAATTTTCAGATGAAGAATTGAGGTCCAGAGAGACCAGGGCTAATTGAGCCCTAGTCTCACACACACCCTGACCCTGAAGCATCCTCTGTCCACCTTGCTCTGTGCCCTTTGGTAACACATTAATGCTGTTAACAAATGAGATGATGGCCCGCTGGAGTCTGTGTTTGGTCTGTAAAGCCCCCACTCAGCCCCCAATCACATGTTTAGCATGTAGAGCCTAATAATCAGGCAGCCCCTGCATGTACTTCTTATGCATGCAGGCATACCCCACTCAAAGGTTTGGCCCGACAAGCCTAATCCATGGGAAAGTGTTCTTCCTTGCCACATTGTGCTCTCCAACACCTCCTTCCCAGTATCCCACCCCCTATCATGACTCACAACCGTGCTGAACCATGGGAACGAGAAGCCACCCCCAGCTGTTTGTTTCTTTCAGGATATCATCAGGAGGTGTTCCAGCCCCTGCTAACCCCACACCCCCACAGTAGTGCATACTTGGGATTAGACCTGCCAGCACTTGGCAGCTGGAAGTAACATTTTGCTATCCACAGAATGCTGAATTTATTGAGCAAATTGCATACTTTATTGAGCATCTACAGTGAAAATTGGAAGGAAAGTAAAAATTGAATGTGGACTTGGGCTGTCTCTTCAGAGATTTATGGGGAGTTTTAGGTCTTTCAACTAGCCACACAAGAAGACACTTTGGCTGTGTTCCAGTATCCCACAGCATTACCCCTAATTTAGTACTGGCCTCCGCATTCACACCTACAGCCAGCCCTCTTGCCTAGCAAGAGAGGACTTATCCCAAACAGTGGGTCCCTCAAAAATCAAAATATTAAATTATGGTGTATAACTTGTCTGAGTCTGAGGAGGTTTTGTTATTTGATGCTGCAGGACAAAGTGGTCCCCCCAGTAATTCATGTTGGTTCTTCCGCCCCCCCCCCCCTTTCTTCCTGTAACATCAAAGTTGTCTGTGGCTGGAGATGGGACTGTTGGGGCATTTTTATCAGGTGCTTTTCTGGTGGGGCCTGCATGCATGCTCGGAGTCTATCTGATTGCCATATTTGGGGTCAGAAGAAATTTTCCCTCTGGGCAGATTAGCAGTTGACTCTGAGGGTTTTTCGCCTTCCCCTGCAGCATGGGTGTGGCTCACCTGTTTGGGACATCTGGATCCATCTTTTTCTAACATTACTTCCTGTTATTTCAGTCATGGGTGTGCTCTGGTTGGTCCCAGTCTCTACTTGTAGCTATTGGTGGGATTTCTTTGTGCAGATGGTTGGGGTGTGCTGTGCCCTGGAGTGGTGCCGAGGGCTGGACTTGTCTATGACTCAACACACACTCTTACACCTCTCTCACTCTCAACATGCACACACCTCTCCCCCTTTCTACACACACACACACAAGTCTGTCTCTTATACACATCTAGATGTGTATAAGAGACAGGCCCCACATACACACACGCAGAGTGTAGAGGTATCTCTCTCTCACACACACACACACACAAGTCTCCCCCCCCCCCCACACACACACACACACACCTCTCTCCACACACACACACGGGAGGGGAGGAATTGCTGCTGGCCCTAGGGTTGCCACCTGTGTATATTTTTCCAGGCCACTTATCAAACATACATGTTGCAGGGCCTGCATTGATGCCATAGGTGCCTGGGGCAGCTCATGTGGCCTGTCCTCGATGACACTGTCTTCCTCTACCTCCCCACGGAAACCTCCCTCCTCAAGTCACTACACTGGCTCCCCATCTGCTTTTGTCTACAGTACAAGCTGCTTCTACTTACCTATACGTGTCTTCACTCTGCAGCCCCTCACTTCCTCTCCTCCCTTATATCCCCCTACCCCCTTTCTCATGACCTCCGTTTATCAGGCAAGATGCTCTTATCTGCATCCTTCCCCTCCATTGCCAGCTCCTGACTCCATGTCTTTCACTTTGCTGCACCATATGCCTGGAACATTCTTCCTGAGGCGGTGCGCCTAGCCCCCTCCCTGTCCAGATTCAAGTCCTGCCTAAAGGCCCACCTCTTTGAGAGAGCCTTTAAATCATGATCCCAACCATGAATCATGATCTTAGTTGGAATAAATCAATTACTAAATAAACTGCATCCTGTAGTCCATGATTATCCATTGCCTTGTTTTTAACTGTTTGCATCCATGTCTTATCTAGATTTTAAGCTCCATGGAGCAGGGACTGTCTTTTATGCTATGCATATTTGTACAGCGCTTCATATGATTAGTAGCGCTTTAGAAATGATAAATAGTAGTAGTAGTGAAGCCCTGGCTCATGAAGGCCTACAGTGTTGCCTGCACCCTGGAGCAAAAGTACTTCAACAGGCAGCTGAGCACCATATGCTCTGTTGTGGAGAAGGCTTTTGAATCAGCAGTGGAGAGCAATCATGGCCAGGATCAATTCCAGCTGGAGACTGCTCCTCTGCTAACCACACCACCCGTGTTCTCCACAAGATCTGTGAGACCGGCGGGACCGCCTCACTCCCCATGTGCCCGTGCGACCCTTGAGATCGTCCGTGGAAGCCTTTTTGGAGGATCCCCGGGTGAGTTGGGTGACCACTGATGTTAGATCTTTTTCGGTGGCCGCCCCTGTGCTGTGAAACTTGCTCCTGGAGGAGGCTCGGTTGTCCCCCACTCTCCTGCTATTTTGGCGTTTATGTAAGACCTGGCTGTTCTGCCAGGCCTTTGGCGAGGGGGAGGAGTGGGGTGGGTGGGTTTTTTCCCCTGCATTTTTGATTTTTTATTTGTTTTAAATTGTTTTATTATTTATATTGTTGTTCGCTGCCCTGTGGGCAGGAGGGGCAGGATAAAATTTTTACATAAATAAATAAATAAATAAAATTGGAGAACCACCCTTCTTCCAGATAGCTGGGACCAGCTGAACAGAGTGGAGCAGTGCATAGCTAGAGAGATCTGGGACACCTTGTGCCGGCACATAAACCACATTGTCAGCACCAAGACCCAGTCTTATGTGGCAGTTTACTGATCATAAATAAAGTCTTTAAAACTGTTGTTCTCTAGTTCATCCAGCCCTCCTCACCACAGGGATGGCATACTTTTCCTCCTGGGCCCCTCACCCTCCAGCCCATGCTATTTCCCACCCTTTCTGTTCCCTGTATGTTCCTTATAGACATTCCCAGGCTAACCAGCTGCAGGCATGAGCTCCTGCTTTTTCCTATTGGCATTGACAGGCTAGCTGGGTCAGGGAATGGGAATACCAAGCACAGAGGTACAGATGCTCTGAGGCACTCCCCCCCCCCCCCCCC
>QEPC01008452.1:3571075-3597703 GCA_003113815.1 Sphenodon punctatus | reverse complement strand
AACTCCTGGTATTTACCTACAAAACCCTCCACAACCTGCCCCCCCCACCTCTCAGCCCTCATCTCCTTACACACTCCTGCACACACTCTCCATTCCTCCTCTGTCACCTCCCTTGCTCTCCCTCATCTCCCCTGCTCCGCTAACCACCTTCATCTCTTCTCCCTTGCTGCCCCCCATGCCTGGAACTCCCTCCCTGCCCACATCCGCCTCTCCCCCTCCCTCCGTTCCTTCAGATCCCTCCTCAAAACCCATCTCTTCCTCACCACCTTCCCTGACGCCCGCTAGTACTCCCCTCTCAACATTCACTGTCCGCCTAACTGCAACCAAGCCAAGCACGTGCACCTCAGACTCCGCATCCACTTGAATGTTTTTATCCCTTGTCTTTCCATATGCCCCCTAGCCCTGTCTCCCCCCTTCCAGTCTATTAGATTGTAAACCATAGGCAGGGACCACATCTATCTCATTGCTATGTAAAGCACCAGGTACACTGCTGGTGCTATACAAATGCTTGTAATAATAATAATAATAGTTTTATTATACATTTATGTAATACATTTCACTTCCTTTAATTTTTGGAGCAGTCCTAAAATCTCAAGTTCTAATATGTATTTGAAAAGATAGTTTAAGGCAGTGTTGTAATGTTAATTTACCATACTTGCCTGACTCTCATTCTGAGCCATGTCCATTGCGATGGAAAACCTGTGAATGTCACTCCTCAAAATGTAACAGCTCATGAAGAGAGTGTGTTGGGCATTTGCTGCAAACCAGGATGAGCTGGGACAATGTATGTTTGATTTTGGCACATGTTGGCCTTTTAAGGCACCAGTGAGAGTGGAAAGAGGGATAGGAAGTGGTCACTCCTCAGAGTGCTCTGGGGTCTTCACCCATAACTTAATGGTAAATTCATTCCAGGTATAAAGGAGAAGAGTATCATAGTAGGGCTATACTATCGTCCCTCTGACTAGGATGGAGAGACTGATAAAGCTAAAAGAGCTTAGACAGGCTACTAAAGTCAGCAACATAATAATAATGGGTGACTTCAATTTCCCTAATATTGATTGAGTGAATGTTTCCTCAGGGCGGGACGTGGAGGTCAAATTTCTGGATGCCCTAAATGACTGCTCTATAGAACAGCTGGTTCTGGAACCACTGAGAGGAGGAGCTATTCTAGATCTAGTCCTGAGTGGCGCGCAGGACCTGGTGCAAGGAGTAACTGTGGCGGAGCCACTAGGCAATAGCAATCATAATTTGATCACATTTGACATAATTTCTGTAGGGAGAAAGATAAACAAAAGTACAGCAGTAGCATTTAACTTTAAAAAGAGAGACTATGACAAAATGAGGAAGCTAGTTAAAAAGAAACTAAAAAGCCCAGTTGCAAGGGCTACAAGTTTGCAAGAGGTGTGGAGACTGTTTAAAAGCACCCGTCTGGAAGCCCAGATTAAATGCATCCCGCAAGTTTAAAAACGAAGCAGGAAGACCAAACGTCTTCCACTGTCATTAAATTGGGAGGCTATTAAAGCCAAAAAGGCATCCTTTAAGAATTGGAAGGTTAGTCCCAATGAAAATAATATGAAAGAGCATAAACACTGGCAACATAAATGTAAAGAGTTAATAAGACAGGTCAAGACAGATTTTGAAGGGAGGCTTGCTAAAGAGGCAAAACAAGCAACAAAAACTTTTTCAAATACATCAGAAGCAAGAAGCCTGCTAGGGAGTCAGTTGGGCCATTAGATGACAAGGGAGTAAAGGGGGTGCTCAGGGAGGTTAAGGACGTTGCAGAGAAGCTGAATGAGTTCTTTGCATCGGTCTTCACTGCAGAGGATTTTGGGGAGGCTCCTTGCTTTTTGGGCTAGGAATTGGAAGAGCTGTTACAAATCAATGTGACGTTGGAGGATGTTCTAGGGCAAATTGACAAACTGAATACTAACAAGTCACCAGGGTCAGATGGCATTCACCCCAGAGTTCTGAAGGAACTCAAATATGAAATCGCAGACCTACTGTTAGTAATTTGTAACCTGTCACTAAAATCTGCCACTGTACCCGAGGACTGGAGGGTGGCAAATGTAACCCCAATATTTAAAAAGGGATCCAGAGGTGATCCTGGAAACTACAGACCAGTAAGCTTGACGTCTGTGCCGGGCAAAATGGTGGAAACCATAATTAAGGACAAAATTACAGGGCATGTTGACAAACATGGCTTAATGGGGGACAGTCAACATGGATTTAGTAAAGGTAAGTCATGCCTCACTAACCTGTTGGAATTCTTTGAGTATGTAAATAAGCATGTGGACAAGGGAGACCCAGTAGATATAGTGTACCTGGATTTCCAGAAAGCATTTGATAAGGTCCCTCAGGAGAGACTTTTGAGAAAATTAAAATGTCATGGGATAGGAGGTAGCGTCTTACTATGGATCAGTAACTGGTTAAAAGATAGAAAGCAAAGGGTAGCACTAAATGGGCAGTTTTCACAATGGAGATATGTAAAAAGTGGTGTGCCTCAGGGATCTGTATTGGGACCGGTGCTGTTTAATGTATTCATTAATGATTTAGAAAATGGTGTTTAGAGTGAAGCGATCAAATCTGCAGACAACACCAAGTTATTCAAGGTAGTTAAAAAACAAGCAGACTGTGAGGAACTGCAACGGAATCTTATGACACTGGGTGCCTGGGCATCTAAATTGCAAATGAGATTTAATGTGGACAAGTGCAAAGTGATGCATGGAGGGAAAAATAACCCAAACTCTGCGTACACAATGCTGGGTACTAAGCTAGGAGTTACCACTCAGGAAAAGGATCTGGGGGTGGTTGTGGACAATACAATGAAATCCACAGCTCAGTGCGCAGCAGCAGTCAAAAAAGCAAATTGAATGTTAGGAATTATTCGGAAGGGGATAGAGAATAAAACTGAGGATGTCATAATGCCTCTATACAAATCAATGGTGCGACCGCACCTTGACTATTGTGTGCAGTTCTGGTCGCTTCATCTCAAAAAAGACACAGCTGAACTAGAAAAGGTACAGAGAAGGGCAACAAATATGATGAAGGGCATGGTAGGGCTCCCGTATGAGGAGAGGCTTGGTAGACTGGGGCTCTTCAGTTTGGAGAAGAGATGACAGAGGAGATACGATAGAGGTCTATAAAATCATGAGTGGGGTGGAACTAATAAACAAGGTGCCATTATTTACCCTCTCAGCTAGTACTAGAACTAGGGGATACTCCATGAACTCTGGAACCCCGCTGTGAGCGGGTGCTGCATGTCCGGTGGGGGTATCCACCAGGACTGGCTTTACCACAGGGCAACCTGGGGTGGTCACCCCAGGCCCTGTTCTTTCTGAAGGCCCCGCAGTGGCCTCTCTTTTCACCAGGACAGGTTGTGGGGCCACCACTTCCTTTCAGTGAGGCCCCAACATGACCACCTTCAGGGCGCCACAAAGGTTACCGTAACGAGGAGGAGCCGCCAGGGGCCCCGCATTTTATCTTTCCCCTGTGCCCTGCAAATCCTAAGGCCAGCTCTGGTGGCTACATGACTGCTGGGGACCAACACCTAATAAATGGGCAGGTGGGCAACCAACTTGTGGGGGCTAACGTAGGCTATCCTCTCATTTGTTAACACCCTAACTCTGCAACCTGAGGTTCTGAAAGGATTAGGTGGTGATTCAAACTCCTGGCAAGATTTTTGGTGTGTTGAGGCAATCGGAGAATTACAGTGTTTAAAGCAGGACCGGCCTTAGCGTAAGCGGGGCCCAGGGCGGGGAAAAAATGTGGGGCCCCCATCTCCACCCACCCACAGAGCAACGGACTCCAATGCGCGGGAGCATGCACACATCTACACCCACCGCCCATGGTGTTCACACAGACACTACACCCACCTCCAACTGGGTGGAGGCATCTCGTGTGAAAAGGGCCCATGTTGCAGGGCTGCAGTGTTGCCCTGTGGGTGCCCTGTAACATGTATAATAAAATGTAGCACCCATTTTATCGGTGTTAGCTTGTTATACGTGGGTGGACTCCTGGTCCCATGAAGTCTCGAAGGCTCTGCACAGGTGCAGGAGTCCCCGCCTGGAGAACAGGTTGCAAGATCAGTGCCTTAGTGAGCATTCACACCATCGGTGTTTTTTAGATGAGATGCTACCCCACATGGCCACCCAGGGGCCACGGATATGACAGCCTGTCTGAAGGTGGAGCAGCTGGATGGCTGCTCCCGCAAACCATGGAGCACCCGCTCTCAGCCACTCATGGAGCCATGCTGGGAAATGCAGAATGAGCTGGGCGGGGCAAGCCAAATGTGCAGCAGTTGCTCCGTGGCACACTAGCCATGCTGGGAGCTTCCTGTTTGATTTGCTCCCCACACCCTCCACACGTGTGGATTCTCTGTGGCAGAGCCACGCAGTGGCCATGGGCCCCACCCCAATCGACTTGCTCGACTGAAAACCCCCAATGTGGGTCTGGTACTGGTGCAAAGGATTTAAAGATGCTACACAATTCATCTTGCTACAATAGAGGAATACTTCTCTAAAGACCTGAATCTGCAGAGGCATATGCACCATGTGTAACTTCGTGTGTATTAATCATTCCACTGAATTTAAAGGAAGCTCTCACTTGAGTACAGTTTGTACTGACTTCTTTGCAGGAGCAGAGGAATCTGTGAGAGTCTCCAGATCCCTCTCCTCCTCTGTAACTAAGCCAAATTGCATGCACCTGCAACTTCTCAGCTTCATGAAGGTGTCCCACCCCATCTCTCCCTATGTGCCCCTCCCCTTTTCCATTCTAGATTCTAACCCTCTCAGGACAGGGACGTGCCTTTTATCCCTACTGTTCAGTGCCAGGCACAATATAAATAATAAATATTAATAATAAAAATCAGAGAAAAAGTATGAACATTCAGTAAGCAATTAAAATATTTTAAATGTTTTATTGAGTATGGCATCAATATCGGTACATGGAAATCAAAGGATGAAAATATCATGCATGCTGCTTTGTGCAAAAAGGGGAGTTAATGCAGTATATGGTAACAATAGTGCGTCTTTGGGGATAGGGCAAGATATAAATAAAAATTATAATAATACATTCAATGAAAGAATAATTTGGTTAAAACTGGGGTAGTTCCATTGCTGAACTACTCTATCTAATTCCAAGGTCCCAAGAATTTACAGTCTAATCGGAAAGCAACAACCATGGTGACTAACAGAGCAATAGGCCAACAGGGGGAAGATTTTTAGTAGAAGTAATTATTGATGCAAGCAGATGGGGGTTGCAGGAAAGATGCTTTACTAGACTGAAATATCTGTGTTACTTTGTGTGCGAAGTTTTGGTGTTGGAGATCTAGAAGCTCTTTGCTATTGGTTTTCATAGTACTACTCATTCTAATTTGGGAAATACAAGTACATAGGAAGGCTTTGCTGGTCAGCATAACAGGCAATGGATTCCTCTATGTGACAATGACTTGGTTTAAGTCAGGAGACCTCTTTATACTATATGCTTGGACATCTGTCTGCCTTCTTTCTTTCCTCTGGAGCACTGGAGGTTGTATCAGATACACCACTTGGAAAATGCTGGCTTTCTTTCTTGTTTAATAATTTATTTGCTAAATATTTTTGAGCGTAACTTGCCAAATAATTTCCTGAATGGAATAAATCATACACCCACCTCCACCCATGGAGCCTCCTCCGTTTTTTCGGAGGACTCTGTGGGTGCAGATGGGTGAGTGATGGGTAGAGGTGGGTGTTGCACGGGAGTGCGCATGCACCCCCACCCATCACCAGCAGTGTTCACACAGATGAACACCAAGCGCACACCCATCCCTCCCTTGCCGGCCGCTTCCACAGATGCCCCCAACAGCGGAGCATCCTCCCACACACCCAGCGGGGGTGAGGGGGCGTCTGTGTGAAAACAGCCCAGTAGATGTTCAGTGAGTGAAATGTTTGGTGTTTGGGACTAACAAATTGAATTATACCTGATCCTGCAAACACTCAAGCACCTGGGCAATGAAATTAAAATTAATCATTAAATTGCCCCATTTGCCTTAAATGGACTGCTCCTGTGAGTAAAATGACCTATGCAGCTCACTCGGTCCTTCAATCACTGCCTGGGGCTGTGCTTGAGTTTCCCAAGAAATAAGGCACCAGATTCTCAGTTCTCCTCTGTTTCAACCACTTTATTGGTCACACCATCAAGCCTCCAGGCTACTGGAAGATTGATGGAGCAACACAGTTCCTTACTTCTGATTCCTCCCTGACCTGGGGTAATTTCAGACATTACAAAATTGCTGCTCACCACAGTGAATCCTAGTGGATTCCCTGTGGTGGCAGCGATCGCAGTAACGTCTGTTTGATCTCTGCCAGATGTTCACCACAGTGAACAAAGCTAACCACGGTGGGGATCAAAGATAACCACGGTTCTGGATCTCCGGCCGGTCCGAGGTCCAGAACCGTGGTTAGATTGGCCACAATCCAGGATGGGCCAAAAGTAACATCTGTTACCTTGGCCTATCACGGATCGTGGCCCGACCACGATACGGGATTGGTCACAGCGCCCGCATTGGCTGCTGCTCCCGCCTGTCTCTCTGAGAACAGCCGGCCGAGGGAGCACGGGGGGTGGAACTGTGCAGCTGCACGTTGTGCCGTTCAGCTCCGCCCCAATCCCCGTTAGCAATCAGGCTGGCATGTCTAAAGGATGGCCAGCCTGATCACGGACTGGGATCCGAGACGGATCCCAGTCCAGGGTTCAGCATGGCGGGCCTCCGGGCCCGTCACATCTGAAATTACCCCTGGTCGGGTGACTGGGAAACAATGCTCCCAACATTCCAGTGTGTCACATAATTATTCTCTGCAAGTGCACCTAGGTATAGCCACAGCTTGGCACACGTTTTTGGTAGATTGGCTACAGCTGCACAAAGCAGATGTCTTCTGTCCCTCCCAGTACTCTAGCCATCTCCATAAGCAGTAAGAACATAAGAACATAAAAAGTGCCATACTGGGTCAGACCAATGGTCCATCTAGCCCAGTATCCTGTCTCCGACAGTGGTCAATCATGGTGGCTTGGGAGAAGCACCCAACATGTCACAATGGGGGGATCTATTCCCTGTTGTTTTTCCCCCAGCTCGTTCCCTGATCTTGTCTGGCTAATACCTGCGAATGCACCTATCTTCCAGAAACTTGTCCAATCTTCAAAGAAATGCAGCATGAGGTCAGTAGCACAAAATTCTTCATCCCATAAGTGCGCTTGACCATGATCCATCACAGTTTTCTTTGTCTGTGACCCCACCGTGAGACATAAGTATAACCCTTAATAACAACAGACTCGTAAAGTATATGAAATATCTATCATGCTCCATGCCCAACCCATCATTTGGGAACCTCTTCACCTATAAAGCTCTTCACAACCTTGCTCCCCCCTACCTCTCTGCACTTATCGCCCTCCATACTCCATCCCGTGCACTTCGCTCCTCCTTTGTCCCTTCTCTCACCCTTCCATGCCTTCCCTGCTCCCCTAAGCGCCTTCTTCCCTTCTCACTTGCTGCCCCCCATGCCTGGAACTCCCTCCCTGTCCACATCCGCCTTGCCCCCTCCCTTCATACCTTCAAATCTCTCCTTAAAACTCACCTCTTTCGCTCTGCTCTGTCTGACTCTTTATCCTGCTGAGCCACTATTTCCTATACCTACGATCGGTTTACCCTTATCCTTGCCACCTGGACCTGCCTGCTGTCATTCTCATCGTAACCAAGCCAAGTACGTGCACTTGAGACCCCGCATCTTCATGAATGTTAGACCCCTTGTCTCTCCCTCTGTTCCCCTTCCTAAGTCTCTCCCCCAGCTCCTGTCTCTCAGATTGTAAGCCCTAGGGGCAGGGACCGTGTCTATTTTATTACTTTGTAAAGTGCCAGGTACACTGCTGGCGCTATATAAATGTTTGTTAATAATAATAATAATAATAATAATTCTGACTTCAAAAAAATGGAATGCAGTTTCTGTGATAAGTTAGTCCTAGAACTGAAATTGTGAGGGTGATTTTTATAATGAGACATCTGTCCTTTGTGTACAAAACTTGGACCACTACATCCTTCAGAAAGTCCACAGAACAACTATCAGATGGTTGTAACTTTAATTTTCCTAGGCTGGATCTGTACCAGTGAGTTAGAGAGGAATTGTTACCAATTTCCTGAGCTATTGTGTTCTGTTAGTCAAGTTTTGATAAGTTTCATGTACTCTGTCCAAGGCTGCTGCATGTTTGTCACCTTTTGAGATCTCCCAGAAAGCAGAATGTCTTCTCTAATTATTAATGTGCCTTTCCAAGCTGCTAGCCACAGGATAATTTTCCTGTGAAAGATTCCTGATGCAGAGGTAATTCCAAAAGAGAGCTTAAAGTAACAACACCTGTGCAAAGGAGTTATAAAAACTGTCAACTTGACATTTTCAGCATGCAATAGGAACAGCCAAAATCTGCTTGACACTCTCCAGACAAAAAGAAGGCCAGCAAGCACTCAACTTTTGACTGACATCCTCTAGAATTGGCAAAAGGGTGCAATCCCATCCCATCCTTATTTAAATCCGTGTCTAAGTTCCTATCACACCCATAATCTCCCCTTGCACCAAACTCATGTTCTGCAGGGAGGAGGGGGGGGGGGGAAATTGGGTTTAACACTACTGTCTTGCCCTCTTTTTTGGTTTGTGATAAGAATGTCTTGATATGAAGCAACTAACACTGGGTAAAAACAGATGTGACAGTGGCCCATGTTGGCCCACCCCTGGGACGCACCTGCTTGTCTGTTCCTGCACTGACAGATGTTGGACTAGGGTTGCCCCAGGGTGGGTAAGCAGGTGGCCCAGGATGCATCCTGTGGAAAACCTCTAAGGTGAATCCTGGGCCGTGGGCCAACACCAGCCTGCACGTCTGTTTGATCCCATTGGGGGACACCATGGCTGGTTGCCATGGCTGCCCGTCATGGGGGGCGGGCCAGGCACTGGGAGCAGGGTGGGGCCACTCACCAGGCCACCTACCCGCATGTTTGTTGTGTTCCCTACCCTACCCAGGGTGCAGGGGCGGTGGGATGGTTCTCTGGCCACCAAGGGCCACAGGTATGTCTGTGCCGTGTCACCTGCCTACTCGGGGAGTGGTGGCTACCGTGGCCCTCCCTGGGGTGGGCCAGGGCACCACCTCATCGGCAGCACATTTGTTTTCATCCATTGTTTACTTCAGGGTCCAAGTATATGGACAAGTTTATTAGAGCCAGTCAAAAAATTTTCAAGCAAAAACAAAACAAAAAAAATCCTGTGAAAAATGGTCAGTATTGTCCTAAATTTCCATTTTCCACCAAAGGACACTATCTTTTTAATATTTGAAGATTTAAATAAATCTGAGTGTTTTAAAAGTGTTTTTTTCCGCTAAAACTGGGTCTTTTGTTGTAAATAAAAATGAATACATTTTAAAAATAAATATTCAATAACTTCTAAGGTTTAAAAAAAAACACATGCAAAAACTGAAGTGGTTATGGCTCTGCTTTGAACAATTTGAAATTAACACAAGTCCCAAGATTTTAGTGCTTCCAAGCAATTTTTGTTTATTTTCACCTGTCTTTATTTCACACCAACATCACATCAAATATCACATTTAATCCTTCCATGACTATAGTCCCCTTCTTAAGATCCTAAAGTGAGGAGAGACCTGTCTGCAATAATGTGGAGTAATTTACAGGTAAGAATGTTTTTCCTCGAGTATTCTCTTTGTCCTTTATGAGCAAGGAACATTCTGTGAAACACTGCCATTCAAAACACTGTGGAATGCATAGAAATCTCTGTACAAAACTTTACCAGACACAGCAGACTGACCCAGACCCTTTGACATTATGGTTGCTAGTATCATGTAAGTCCTAAACCAGGGGAGGCTGGTGCATATGGGCACTGGGGGCAGTAACTCCCTTGTTTCCATGGCACACCCCCAGCCTGCACCCGCATCCCCAAACCTCTGATCTCACCTCTGGGATCCAGTTCTTACCTCCAACCGCTGAAAAATGGAGCTAAGGGTAAGGGAACAAAGATGAGGGCATGCACACAAGAATAGGGGACAGATCCATGGCACAAATTCATGATCTGGGCCCTCCTTTCCTTGAGCATATTCCTTAAGTGCCCCCACCACAACTTATATGTGCTTAGTACTTGTATGTACTAAGCCCCTGGAACAGAAAAGTTTCCCTACCCCTGTATTAGAAAGTACTGATTTTTATCTGTTCCTGCACTGTTAGGTATCATTCTTAGATCTTAAACAGTTACTCCAATTCACTCCACAATGTGGGTGAAATTATTCCTATATTTAAAGCTGGTGATAAAGCTCTTGTCTGCAGCTGATCTCTCAGCTGCAGACCTTGGAGTGCTTTAGAAAGACAACTATCATTACTCTCAGTTGTAGGTAAAAAAACTGAAGCACAGAGTGGCAATGCCATTTACTCAAGGTCAAGGTGTCAGAGATGCCACTAGTACCCTGATCTTCCACTTCCCAGATTACTGAGGTAGCCACATGACCTTGTTGTTGATATTTGTCTTTGAATGAAAGGTCTTATATACATGTAAGCATAGGTGAAATGAGGGAGGAAGATATTCCATTTTTTTGCTCTTATAAGAGGGGAGTTGTCCCACTTCAAATTTAGGGCCAGGGCTGCTTTTGTGGGCTAGGAATGAATAGCAGGAAATGGATAACTCCGTTATGACCTATTCTTAGAAGCAAATGAAACTGGCCACTGTCAGAGACAAGATACTGGGCTAGATGGCACTATGCTGCCTCTTGCTGCTTCACCAGAGCTGAGGTTTTCCCTTAAAATGGTGGCTTTGTTATGATGCATTCACCAATTGGACCAGAAGCCAGTCAGAGCCACTGATCTATCTGCCATTTTCAAAAGTGTGTGGTGAACTTCCTGGTGGGAAAAGACTTACCAGTGACACAGGTAAATCAGTGCCAGGAATGGGCTGAACGTAAAGGCGGGAAAAACAGGGGATGGAAAACTGCTCAGGTAAAAAGTGTCAGGCTGAGGGGCTAAGAGCTTCTAAGAATGTCTTTCTCTCATGTTTGAGGCCCTTGTTGTTATCTGTAGACTATTGTTGTTACTGTGTGAAGAAATGTAGTAACTGCATATTATGATACGAACCCCTGCAGTTTATTACCTCGAGATTAGATTACTGTAATGCACTCTATGTGGGGCTACCCCTGGTGATGGTCTGGAGACTGCAGCTGGTGCAGAATGTGACAGCTCGTCTCCTTAGGGGGACGAATCATCGCAAGCACATTACTCCGGTGCTCCGTTCTCTGCACTGGCTGCCGATAGTCTTCCGGGTCCAATTCAAGGGGTTGGTTTTGAACTTTAACGCCCTGAGTGGCCTGGGCCCCACTTATCTGCAGGACCACCTCACCCTCTGGATCCTGGATTGACCTCTGTGGTCAGCCAGGGGCACCCTCCTCGAGGTCCCCCGGGTTTCCCAGGTGTCGACCATGAAGAGGGCATTCTCGATGGCTTCTCCGCGGCTGTGCCTTCCTTTCATTGGAGGTTTGCTTGGCCTTAGACCTCCCCTGTTTCCATAGACAGTGTAAGACCTGCCTGTTCCGCTGGGCCTTTGCTGAGGGAGACAGGTGATGGGTGGGTTGGGTTAGGGTTGGGGTTTTCTCTGGTTTGGGTTATTTTAATGTTTTATATTTTATAATATTATTTGCTGTCATAATGTTGTTAGCTGCCCCAATATGCATAGGCAGGAGGGGGCGGCAGAAAAGTGTGGTAAATAAATAAATAAAATAAATAAATAAATAAAATAAGTAAATATGAGTCTTGGCGTGATAGCGGATCATTTTTATATAAGGTTACTCTGGTCAAATGGCATTCTCTTCAGCATGCCAGACTTACATCTGCAGAGAGTCTGAAATTCCTAATCCTCCTGTCATGAAATCTAGTGACACTGGGTGCCTTTAGACACAATGACAAGGGATGGTGAAATGTGTGCTGACACCATTCTCCGACCCACATTTGCCCCCAATTAACCCCCATTTTCCACATCCAGGGGCAAATTGGGTCCTGCCTGCACTCATGCCAGAAGCTCTCCTGGCAGAATCATTGCAATGAAATTGTGGGAGTTGTAGTCCCTGTGGGAGAGTGGTTGGGTTTGCCTGATCCTCTGCTCTGCGCTGCAGCTAAACAGCTGATTCTTCACTGCTCACCCCCCTGGTTGCTCTGGGAGAGCACATGAATGGTGTGCAGCGAGTGGAGGATTCGGGGCAGACAGACCAGAAATGGCTGTGAACACACTACCCAATGTCTTTAGACACAATGTTAGCCACAGGGATAGGTTAAACACTGAACTCCCGCACCCAATACAGCCGTGCAAGCAACCAAGGAGGAGTTAATGGGAGGTTAAAAGGGTGCAAACCAGTGGCCAAAAATAGTGACGGTGCTTAGACAAAATGCACAGGTGGGTGTCAAATGTCTTAAGCACTGAATTGTTGTTATGTCTAAAGATGCCCACTGTTAGATTAGTTAATACAATCAACATATTGATTGGGGTTTTAAAAACATCAAAGTTTGCCCCAAGGTAATTTTATATGAAACAGTCTATGCTTTGCAACTTTTAATTTCAACCAGAAAATCAGCATAGCTCCAATTATTATTTATTAAATTATTATTATCATTTATTAAAACATTGGATATCCTGCCCCTCCTGCCAAAGGCAGCGCAGGGTGACTTACAATGTATAAAAATGCACATTAAAAATACACATGCAACATAAACATAAAACATCTAAAAAGGGGGGAGAAGAAGAGAAAAGGGGGAGAAAACATCCCCCTGGAAAAAGAGGAGGGAGGAAAGAAATACCCAACTCTGGCCACCCCCCATAAAAATAAAAACTTGTCCATCTCCCTCACCAAAGGCCTGGCAGAACAGTCAGGTCTTGCATTGATGTCAAAAAGAGGAGAGGTTTGGGGAATTAGCATGGAAACAAAACTGATAATACTCTAGGGCTCCACTCCATGCTTATTGCGGAACTGGAAACTGGCCAAATAAAGACATCCACGGGTCAGATTCTTATCTATACAATTAAGAGCTTTGTATAGAGTTACCAGTATTTTGAATTTCACCCAGAAATTGTTGGCAACCAGTGTAAAGCATAGGCAATTTATTGGGGGGGGCAGGGGGGGCATGGGAGAGCACATCCTCCCTGATTTTTGGAAGCTCTTTAGAACCCCGGCCCATCCTCCTGTCAAGCCCCACTCCTGTGTGCCCTCCCCCACCCCCCCACTATCAACAGTTACCAGTCACCTATGGTATGGATGTAATAGTCCAGAGATGGGGAAATGCCAGAAGTGGCTTCCGGGAGGCACGTCCATGCATCTCCCTTAAAAGCAAGAGAAACCAAGTCGCCATTTCACTGTGGGAGCCTCATGAGGGCTGTAGGAGCAGAAAGAACATACCCTGTGCTCCATAACTGCTACCTGAACCTGCCAGACAGCTGGGGAGCCAGAGCTTTGATATGAGGGGTGAGTTGTGGGAAGCTGTGTGATCAAAGTAATGTGTGTGTGTTGTGGCTCTTGGCAATATGAACATTTTGGAATGCAACTCTTTGACTTGGGAGCTTTGGCCACCTCTGTAATAGTCTCTCACTTGCCTGACATGTCTCTGTTTCCTTTGAGGTTTGAGCCAAACTTTGGGTCAGTCTGCCATCTGTGGATGGGGTAATGATCCGGATTGATACTTTCTATACTTTGCATGTCTTTATTGCTATCTGGGGTCAAAACAGCATATTTACATCTCAAAATTGGATCACACAGATAAAAATATTGGGTGCGAACTGCCATAGCAAGAGCTGTATCTGAGAGGATAGGCTACAATAGCTTTAACGGCAAAAGTAGAAAAGGCATTTCTGAACATTTTTTCTGCTTGATTAGTGAATCAGGAGCTGAGATTCTAGTAAGACTCCACTTCAGTTAAAAGTCAGTAATATGTGTTACCCCTAGATTCTCCCAAGAATTAGCTCCACCATGGGGTCAGGGATCTCTGTAGGAAAGCTTAAGTTTCCTCACCAAAAAGTCACAATAGACAATTATTATGACTAAAATACTACAATTTATTGCCCTGCCAAACAGGCTTACATACTACTATAAAAGCACTACGGAAGCACACAAAAATTGTTATTGATTACAAATATATATATTCTTGGAGAATATATCTCACCATACAGATATCGCAGGTCCCATTTAAAAAAAAAATGTCCAGGGTCTGTGGGGTCCTGCTGGGGAAGATAAGATGTTAACTTGCTGCTATGCTGTAGACTTGATAAGAATTAAAGTAAAAATAGTAAAAAGAAAAGAAAAGATAAAGAAAAATATAAAACAAAATTGTCCAGAGCTTGAGGAATGGCCCCTCAACAGGCAAGGAGCATGAAAGCTCCAAAAAGGGAGGGGAAAGACAGAGAAGCACTTGGGGAACTCGGCCCACAAGACTGAGTAAAAAAATTGAAAGGAAACAGTCCCATCTGGGACCAATACAGTGCTTCCCTAAAGAAAAGTAAAGTTGGCAATTAGAGACAAAAATTTAGAGAAAAGTAGGAATTGCCCTTTTCTCGGGCAAAAAGGAGGAAAATCCCAACTGGGAACAAAGAAAAGAAAAGAAAAGGTAGGAACTGCCTTTTTCTCAGGCAAAAGATTAGAAAATCCCAACTGGGAATTTAAAATAGCTTTTAAAAGAGTAAAGGGAAAAAGAAGAATTATTAACATTTTAAGGCAAAAAGAGAAATTAAAACAAAAATAGCTTGGAAAGCGTGAAAATGAAATAAAAGAAATAAAATAAAACAGAAAAGTAAAAGCTTAAGAAGCTTAAAAATAACTTTTAAAATGGAAAAGAAAAGACTTAAGAAAAGAAAAGACAGGAAAAAGACATAAAAGTGAAGATTTAACACAAAGAAAAAACTAAGTCCTTTCAGGCCTATTCAGGCCTTTGCCTTTCAGCAAGTTTCCATAGCAAGCAAGATCTTCCTCTCTTGTCAACAATATCTTGCCAGTCTTATAGGATTTCTGAACGCTTTGTCCCACTTCAATAGAGTCTATTAGCTCAATAGAGCTCTATGAAACCCAGTGGAGTCTATTAGCTTTACTGAAGTTTTATTAAATTCTATTAATTCTACATAATTTCATATAGGGATTCTTTTCAGGAAGTTGTTGAAGAACAGATGCTATATCTGCCTTGGTTCTACTCACTTTAGAAAGAAATTTCTAAAGCAACACTGATTTCTAAGACAGTTTCTCATTAAGGCACAGTTCAAAGGAACAATTACTTATTCCTCTGAATGGTGTATTTAGGTATAATTTGTAGCCAAACCTTATGTTGAAATAAACTTCAATCCACTAATTTAAATACATTATTCTTAATGTTTTTAGTCTCTAATTTCTCCCCTAGATTTCCAGAACTGTCCCTAATCTAGACAGAATTCTTCATTTAAAATACCTTAAAACAATTTGGAATTTACATTGTGAAATATGCTGATTAATACTACTCCAATTGACAACCTTTAAAACCCTTATTTAGCTTAAAAATAAACCCATTTCAGTATTTGAGATATGACTGAAACAGTAAAACACCTTTTCTGCGGGGTGGCGTTGTTTCTCTATTATCAATATTACGGCCTCATCATGAGTTGAAAACATGTTTTCAACTAATTTAATGTTATGAGAAACTATTTTCGACCTAAACTTGCAAAAAGACCTTGGGTCCCAGAAACAAACATGTTATCAGCGTCTCTTCTAATTCCTTTGTGCCAATTATTCTGCTTAGTTACAGAACAGACTAAAAGCAAACAGCTTTTTTTAGGTCAAATTAAATCTTGTCTCCTCGATAAAACAGATGGTAACTTAAGGACTGCTATTGCTTAAAATGTGAATAAAGACAAGTATATTAATAAGAAACAATTTCAATGGGTGAGGAACAGATCAAAAGTCTATGCTGAAGAGAGATGAAGAAACCAACATAAGCAAGTAAATTCCTTTAAAACAACAAACTATAATCAAATGGGAAGTAAGTTATTAAACAACAAGTAATCAATAATGAACCATAAATACATATTATATCCAAACAGGTGAACAGAGCCATATTAGAAACCAGTGTCTATACCAGGGGTGGGGAACCTCAGGCCCTGGGGCCAAATGCAGCCCTCGGCAAGTTTTTATGTGGCCCCTTTCCAGTGCCTGGATCTGACCCCTGGATCCAGTCTCTACCTCCAAGCACTGAAAAACCGAGCTCAGGATAAGGGAGCAGAGAGGAGGGCATGCATACAAGGGTAAGGAACAGATACACAGCACAGATCCATAATCTGGATCCTCTTTTTCTTGAATACACCTGTTAAGCACCCCACCCTAACCTCTGTGGCCCTTGGAGCGTCTACTAATTTTCAATGTGGCCCCCAGGACAGAAAAGGTTCCCCACCCCTGGTCTATACTGTGAAATACCTCTAGAGGACCCCATTGTGATATCATAATTAGAATTAACTTCTAATCAGCATCTTCTAACAATTATATTATTTACTGCATTCCAAACCTCATAACATCAAAACAAAATAGTTGGAGCAAGGACTTTCATGTAACCAAACGTAGAACGCAGGCAGGTCCTTCTCATTGTTCGATTCCTGAGGGACTTTGGGTTTCCCACTTCCAAAATCTTTTTGGCAGTGGGCAGGCTCCTTTGGTTGATTCGGTCCAGGTGAAGAGGTGTCTTCCCTCCCCCCCCGACCACCGGTAACCGCTACTGAAGTGGCTGAAATCATTAGTTCTTTCAAGAATGGTAAGGCCCCTGGCCTGGATTTGATTACTATTGACCTTATAAAACAATCATTAGATTGGTGGGCTCCAAGGTTGGCTCTTTTGTTTACGGTGATAAACAACACGGGTAGAATCCCCCCTAAGTGGGGGTCGGCTGTTGTTGTCCCTATTTATAAGAAGGGAGACGGTATGTCTCCAGCCAACTATAGGCCCATTAGCTTTCTTTACACTACTTGTAAAGTTTATGGCAAATGGTTGTTGCAAAAACTTAATGATTAGATATCCCGGGAATTGATACTTTGCCTTGAGCAGGCCGGTTTTCAGAGTGGGCGCTCGATTGTTGAGCACTGTCTCATTCTTCAGCACCTTGTGGAGAAATACACTGCCAAGAATGGAAAGTTCTTTGTGGCCTTTTTAGACCTGCAGGCGGCCTTTGACCTTGTAAATAGGGGTATGCTATGGGAAAGGCTCGCCTTGATGGATATGGATAGATGATTACTCTTTCTTCTACGGCAATTTCATGCAGATACTTACTTGGCAGTGAAGTTGGGTTGGTCTGGCCATTTGATGAAAGAAATTCCAACTCGGACAGGAGTCAGGCAGGGCTGTGTACTAGCGTCTGTTCTTTTAAATCTTTTCATCAATGGCACTGCCGGGCGGCTGACCGCGTCCGTCTTTCCCCCCCCTAAATTGGCTGACCGGGTGTTGGGGTGTTTATTATATGCCAGTGATATTGCCATCTTATCTCAGACCCGGGTAGGCCTAAATAGGCAGATGGCCTGCTTTGCAGAGTTTTGCCATCAAAATGATCTCCAGATAAACTATGGTAAATCCAAAATAATGGTCTTCACCAAACCCCATAAGGTTTATTGTTGGTCTATTGCTGGCTATAGTATTGTCCAGGTCAAAGCCTTTCGATACCTGGGCCTACTTTTTCATGCAGCCGGCTCTTGGAGTGACCATTTGGAGAAGGCACTGTCTGCCGCAAAGGGTTCCTCCCTCCCTTTGGTCAGACTTTACAGCAGATCTGGGAAGAGGGCTGTATTGCCCGCAGTCAAAGTTTTTAATGCCAAGGTCCGGGCTCAGTTACTATTTGGGGTTGAGGTTTGGGGCCCTTATCTTGTGTCAAAATTAAGGAAATTAGATAGCGTTCAGGCTCATTTCCTTCAAAGATTGCTGAGGATCCCCAGTACTACAACATATGCTATCTCCCGTTTGTAAGGTTCCTCCCTAGCATGGCCTCATATTTGCTCTCCCAAATTTCAACTAGAGGTAAGCATTTGTTCATGTCTGCTTGGTTAAATGCCTTGCCATTTATGGTTTGTGAGAGTCGCCTTTCTGCCATCGATTTTCCTGAACGCCTTTGTCCTTTTGACCACCAGCACGTGGAAACTCCCTCTCATATTTTGTTTCAATGCCGTTTATACGATCTTATATGTCTCAAACATCTCTCTGTTTTTTTACAAAGATTCCCTGGTCGTACTGATCGTAATTTATGTTTGTTGGCCTTGGCTGATGTGGATCATTCTGTCACAGAGGCTGTCTCTCAGTTTCTAGTGACTGCCATCAACCTTCACACCTTGTTTCTATAGTTCAAACATTCTGCTAATAAATTGTAGTGGAGCCTTGATACACCCTTAGTTTATGAATGGAATCCAGATAAATTGAGTTGTTCTCTCTCCCCTTGGTATTTGCAACCAAAATTTATATGTATCTGTTTGCACTTGTTTTTAATTTTTTTAACTTCCTTTGTGGTTTTGTATTTTTTCCTGTATTTTGTTTTATGGCTTTGGCCGCAATAAATTATTATTATTTTCATGTAACCAAAACAAGAAAACATTCAGTGAAAGGCCAAAGTGTACAGTGTACCATAAGTCTCAAGAAAGGAAAAGAACAGAAAGAAAAGTGGATTCCATGGCCTATTCTGAAACATGAACACTTTAAGTCTATGATGGATTTTATCCATAGTTAGGCTGGAAAAGTAAATCTCAGACCTGAGTAGATCCTATAAGGAATCCCTCTCTCTCAGCTGGGCACTTCCTGGGCACCCCAGTTAATTCAGCAAACACAACAAACAACATGGCTAGAAGATGCCACCTGTTTTAAAGGCTATGGCTTCTTTTGCCATACCATTGCCATACCATTGCCCACTTAACAAAATACCCACTGCTTGGGGTCAAAGAACCCACCTATATATGTTAACAGTAAATATTTTAAAAGCATTGACAGAATTTAACATAGCCAACAATACATGTCCAGTCAAAATGTCTGGATGTACGGCCAACAAATAGATAAGACAGAACAGTTTTAATAAACATCTTTCAACACAGAAATAGTGTGTGTGGGGCGGGGGGGTGGGGGGTGGGAGACTGTCAAGACTTCAACTAACCTGTGTTAGCAATTCAAGGGCTGAAATGGGCCTATTTTTCTGGCTACACATGTCCTCATCTAAGATAAAATTGCTGAGAGACTTTTACTAATTTCTCAACCATTTTCAATTGGTAGGCAGCAGGACGGCTCCATTCTCTCAAGACTGATCTTACACTTTTATTATCTCTACCAAACTCAGCCTGGGTCTCCAAGAAGAACATATGAAACTCAGTGTTGATGGAGGGCCACATTGCTTCACAATCTCCCCCAAGTATTTCACAAAATATTTTGACCAGGAGAAGGAAAGAGGAGGCTCCTTAAAATGATTGTCTATTCATTACCAGACTCAGTCTTGTTAACAGCACTTATTGGCCTTGCCATGGATGGACCATTATCTCCTACAGGCCAACCTCTCAGCGCACCCCCTCCAGAAGGGCAATGGACCAGTTAGGTTGGTCCGCCCTTGGAGGCTGATGGAACCACAGCGGTTCCAGGAGACTCTGAGGGTTAACCCTAGACCCTGACGGCCACTCTGCTGATGTGCTGGTCCAACATTGGAATACCTTGCTGGGGGAGGTCATTGACAGGGTGACTCCGAGACGTCCTCTGCCTCCGTCTCGTCACCGCAGGGCCCCTTGGCTCACTGAGGGGCTGCGGTGTACGAAACAGGTAGGCAGGAGACTGGAGCGATGCTGGCATCGGACTCACTCTGAATCTGATCAACTTCTCCATAGGGCCCATTTGTGGTCCTATGTTGAGACTGTGAGGACAGCAAAGAAAGAGTTCTTTGCTGCCGTCATAGCGTCTGCAAAGTCGCGTCCAGCAGAGCTGTTTCAGGTGGTGCAGGGGCTGGTCAGTCCAGCCTCCCTCTGCCTGGACGGGGACATCTACTTTGCAGACAAGATCGCTCAGATCCAGAGTAACTTTGCCACCGAGTTGGAAGCGGATGGTGAGGAGCACGAGGCTATGGAGGCACCATCTGGTCGATCTTTCTGGGAGGAGTTTCAGGAAGTGACGCCGGCCAATGCGGTGGATGTCCTGGGCTCTGTTAGAGTCACTAGTTGTGAATTAGATCCATGTCCATCCTGGTTGGTGAAAGCCTCCAGGGAGACGTTGGGGACGGTGCTGGCGAGGGTGGTCAATGCGTCCCTCCAGCAGGGGAGGTTGACACCCAGTCTCAAGGAGGCTGTGGTGCGCCCCTGTAACTAATAAATTATTGGGATCGAGATCGTCATAAACCACCACTCCAATGTGGTACAAAACAAAACTTTATTGGAACGGCACACCTTGGTTTTCTATTCTTCGCAGGATTATACTACACACACAGTATTATACAGATAGTCCCCAGATAAAGATATCTTACGTGTCCTGTGACTGGCCAAATCCTGGAAGCACGCAGGCTGATTCAGGGAAAAGACTGAGAGAGGGCCCTTTGGTGCTGGAGAGTAGAGCTGCTGGCGAGCGAAGACAAGTTGTGATCCGTGTGTGCAAGGTCTGGAAGGGAGTGAAACCACGTGATTCACCAACTGGTGACCACTAGCCTTCACCCAAAGTCATGTTGTATGACCAGGTTCTTTTATACAGTTCTGAGGTACAGGTCAGTAATAGCCAGATGCCATGTCATGGTGACATCACACAGTTCTTTAGCATATCAGAAGAACGTCTTCCTGGGAGGAAGGGCCCTTAGCATATTAACATCTGTATCTTTCCTTGATTGTTCTTTTCCTGGCCTGGAAGTCAGTAGCAGAGTTGCAAATGTCCCACTTATCTGTTCACAATGGGTTTCATTTGTCAACTCCAGTTGTTCAGCAGGAGACTTTGTTAAGCATGTGTGGCGGTGCCAGGAGAAGATACTTGTCTGGCTATGCCTTTGTTAGTATGCTGATGGGGCCTTATCCACATGTTGAGTCATCTCAGCTTGAATTCCATCACAATCTCAGGCCTGCTGGCTGTTCTGGACCATCTCTCTGCTCTTTGCCTTTGCTTGACCGAAGTTAGGTCTGGCTTCCTTTGTCCAGGCCAGGAGAACATAAGATATCAATAACACTATATTCTATTGCCACACCCCCTTCTGAAGAAGCCATTCTTGGATGTGTGTGCACTCGCCAGCTGCCACCCTGTCTCTAATCTTCCCTTTTTAGGGAAGGTTACTGAACGGGCAGTGGCACTGCAGCTCCAGGCGCATCTGGATAGTATCGGTTTCCTTGACCCTTTTCAGTCTGGGTTCTGCCCCGGCTATGGTACTGAGATGGCATAGTGGTCTTGGTGGACGATCGCCGCTGGCAGATAGACGCAGGATGTTCAACATTTCTGATCCTGCTAGATCTCTCAGCCGCTTTTGATACCGTGGACCATAGACTGCTGCTGAGATGGCTGCGTGACTTGGGGGTTCTGGACGGGACTGTCCTTGGGTGGTTTCACTCATTCCTCTTGGGGAGAAGCCAGCGGGTGGTGTTGGGGGCTGAAACATCAAGTCCCTGGGCCTTGACCTGTGGCATTCTGCAGGGTTCAATCCTGTCTCCGTTACTGTTTAAAGTGTATATGCAGCCCCTGGGGGAGATCGTGAGAGCGTTCAGGGTGCGATCTCACCAATATGCTGATGATACTCAGCTGTACCTCTAATTTTCAACCGACCCAGGTCCTGCTGTCTTGATACTTTCCCAATGTCTGGAGGCTGTGGCGTATTGGATGCAGCAGAGCAGACTGAAACTTAATCCCGATAAGATGGAGATTACCTGGGAAGGGCGAAGGGGGTGTGTTGGCTGTCAGTGTGAGTCTACTTGTTGGGGAGGGCAGAGGGTTAGAAACAGAGAGAACTGATGATCTATCCTGTCGTCACTCAGCTCACCCAACATCAGACTCGTACTGATCAGGCGTATATTAGTATTTTAAACACATGCTACCATAGGTTATTAATATTTTAGCTGGATGGGTATACTCTGTGCTTCTTAAAAATCTGAGTTATCAGAGGACAAAATTCAGCTTATTCAATTTGACATCCCGAAAGACCTGAGTCTAGGGGAAACAAATTTATTCAACTTATCCAGAAATTCAAGTTAAGCAAGTTTGACTTAAGTGGATTCCACTGCAGCAATAAATATGGGGAATGACAGAGCTGTATTTCTTGCAGGTTTGCCCCCTTTCAGTGGCCCCTTCTCTGGGGTTGCATACATTTGTTCCATAATGTTTCTTTTTCTAATGCTACATCTATAATGTGTGGCAGATCATAGTTTAACTTGGTTAAATTATTATTTATGATAATGATAAAGGATTCAGACTTCTCCTTCCCTGCCCTAGTTATACTGAGCATAGGATGATGCTTTTTAGAGTTATTTTAAATGAGACTTTGTTTTCCTTCTTTATCACATGACACAATGGCAAACGATATCAAAGAAAAAACCACCACAGCAATTAACGCTTAAGCCAGAACAGTAGTTCTACAGATTGAAAATGAAGATCAGCTGCGAGGCATGTGGTGTGCCTAAATTTAGAATATCAACCTTTTAAAAGACTAGCAAAGGAAATGTTAAATTGGCTGTCTTTTTCTCACTAAATTTATTGCAACTCCTTGTAGGATACGGTAAAAAAGACTGGCATTATGCCTATCAAAGAAATGTTAATACTTTTGGATGGAAATACTGACACTGTAGAATAAGAGTAAATTTCAATTTTGGTACTTTGAAAAACTGTAAAGAGATTAAATATGAAAGTACTGAAATAATCCATCCATTCAGAAAACCAGAGGAGTCTCTTTAAGGTAACATGACAGGGGGCACCCCTCTGCATCCATCGTCTCCACCACACAAACTTCTGGTGTTCACCTACAAATCCCTTCACAACCTGGCTCCCCCTTACCTCTCAGCCCTAATCTCCTTACACACTCCTGCACGCACCCTCCGCTCCTCCTCTGTCCCCTCCCTCATTCTCCCTCGTCTGCCCTGCTCCCTTAACTGCCTTCGTCCCTTCTCCCTTGCTGTCCCCCATGCCTGAAACTTCCTCCCTGCCCAATATCACCAATGTAGTCAACTGAGCTAAAGTGGCACGTCTAAAAAAACCTTACCAAACAGTAATTCAGCTCCTGGCTTCAGAGGCTCAGAAGACCAGTTGTGTTCCAGACAGTGCTGAGTTTTTAAAAATATACTACAAGTATTTGTGCATGGTTAAATACTTAAAAGGGGGGTGGGTGTGGGTGGGTGGGTGTAGGCCAAATTAATCTCTACTATAAATCCATTAAAGTAGCTGGAATTTCTGTAGAGAATAATTTATTTATTTATTATTTCATTTATTTTGGTTTATAACCTGCCCCTCCCCATTGGCTCAGGATGGGTAACAAGCTCAGTAAGCAAAGGCCCCAATATCTCTTGGCTGTCTTTCACTAGGCAGGATGGGCATAGATTCAATTCACATCTGGTCACCTGCATTACTCCAAGCACATCCTCCCCATCACTGGGTGACACCCATTGAAACTTATTCAAGTAAAAGGGACAAGACAGAGGATGCAGCCACATGAGATGCCCTGGGGAGGCTACCACACCTTGGACAGCCAGACCATGTGATGCAGAGGATTGTGTGCCCAGCTGCTGCCAGGTGTTCCCCCGCTGCATGGTATGCAGCTGCTTGTTACACACTGCGTCCTTGGGGAAATATCCAAGGATATGTCACGTAGTAGCCTTACCCTAAGTGGGGTAAGGCTGCCCAAGGTGCGGTAGCCTCCCTCCTCAGCTGTGGGTCGAGGCCCCTTCTGCCCTGTCCCCCCGGAGAGCTCTGCGGCGGGACTTTGAGCAGCAGGTGCTGTTGCCTGTTATGGGCTGCTGCATCATGGCCAAGGTTAGGATTTGGGCAGGGCTGGGGGGGAGGGAGGCAGGGCAGCATTCGGTGGCTGGTGCCTCGGCCCACCTCACGCCATAGCAGGAGCTCCGACAGCAGCCCAGCTGCCTAGATGCCCCATGGGCATGGAGGGTGACCATCTGCCCAGCTTCCTGCCCTGGCCCTGCAGTGTGGCAGCAACACTTGCCTGCTATGGGGCTGTGCTGGGATTGGGCCCTCCCAGCTCATGTGGCTGCACCCTGAGTCTCCACATCCCCAAGCTCTGACTCTAAAATCAAAGAATTTGAATGTATGAAGAATTTAAGACTGAATGTTTACATGAGTCTCAAAGCTTTGAAAAATCAATTAAAAGAAGAAAACTGAAGGATTTCACGACTGCTGCAGTTAAATGTTTGTTGTCAATGAAAGACAAGATGATGAAACATCTTGTCAGAATGAAGGGTCTTTCTGAGTTCTTACTCTACCTTACAACCAAAATAAAATTCGACCTTCTGAAAATATTCCAGTATACGCTGACACCAGTTCCATTGTCACTGACTCAAATTGATGGTTGCATGAACAAAACAGATAAATCAAAACTCACAAAATCCTTGAAATGTAGAATCATCAGTTCAGTTCCAACTAACTGTAATACTTACATCCTTGATGAAACGTTAATTATGCAGTCATTAGGAGCATCGCCTGCTACCTTTGGAGATATTGCGCATGTATTGTCCCAGTTGTGCAAGCTAGCTTACAGTGATACTTTTTTATGTGATGCATACGCTATGCCATCAATAAAAGATTATGAGAAATACCAACATGGACAGACTGAAGAACAAATTGTGGTAACAGGTTCAAATTAAAGATGCAAATATCTGTCAAAGGCAATGCAGTGTTCAAGGTTTAAGCAATCACTGCTTGAATTCATGGCTGAGGAATGGCAAAAGGATGTCTACAACCTGATACTTGGGAGATGCAATCTATACATTACTCTAGGAAGATTGTGCTATCACTTTAGTGTAACTGGCAGTGGTATTAGACAATGTACTTTTGTTGAGCCAGAGTGTTCACAGAGTGAGACTGATACCAGTCCATCTTGCTTTTGCAGCAAAGCAAAGCAACCAGCCAACAATTACTGGTTGCAGTGATGATACAGATGTTTTAGTAATACTACTAAACCATGTTCATCATTGCAAGGTCACATATTTGTGTTTATATAGGGAATGGACCAAATAATATAGTCAGCAGGACAAATTCTTGGAATGTTTGTTATGTGATATTGTGTTTATGATGTTGTTGTTGTTGTTTTTATTTGTTGGCCATGGCGAAAGCTTGAGCCTAATAAAATTTGATTTGATTTGATTTTGATCATTGTAAGGCTACTGTGTGGATGGATCTTGTGTCATGTATTCTGTATCTAGGCATATATTTTTGACCATTTGTATTTCAATATATTGGAAATCAGAATTAGTCTTTTTGTATGATGACTTCCTAAAGAGCTGTCCTATAGTGACCTTTCTACTGAACTCTTGACCAGATACTGGAAAATCAGCCTCTATACTGGAATAGAAAATACAATCAAGTCTGTCTCTTAAAGAAATCAACATTTTCTGTTGACCAGTTTCAAGATACGTGACTCCCAAGCAGGACAGGAAGAGGCCTTGGGGGATTTCAGACGTTACAGGCTGCGTTTGACTGTGGTGAACGTCTGTTTGCTCGCCACTAGATGTGCACCACAGGGCCCGTGTTTGCATTCACCATGCTTCTGGACCTCTGGACGCAAGGAGGTAGAGAAGTGTGGTGAAAGGCCACCACGGCCATGGTGAACGGAAAGTAACTTCTGTTTTCTTACTGTTCACCGCAGTCAATGGAATCCACCCCTGCCCGTGGTTGCGGTAGTAGCCAGATTGGCCTCTGCCCGTCAGGAGGGTGGAGGGTCGCTGAGGAATGGGGCGGGGCCATGCGGCAGCATGCTGCACCACATGGCCCCGCCCCCTCGTGTGTGTGTGCCGTTTTAGACGTGACGGACGGCCGCTTTCACCACGGGCCGTGGTTTGGTGGTCCCCACGGCTGGGGGAAATTGGGCGCACATCTGTTGGTGCGCCCCTTCACCCCCGGCCGTGCTCTGAACCACCCCTCGGCCTGTGGCGAAAGCGGCCACCCGTCACGTCTGAAATCACCCCTTGTTTGTTTGGAGTTTACTCATTGTTAATCCTATCTTAGATGATAGACACCTGTTTTAGAATGTATCAGCAGGCTTCTTACTATGTATTTTGAGAAAACCCTCCCTGTCAGCAGTTTTGACCTGATGGCATTTTTAGCTGACCTGCAAGCATTTTTCATTCTATAAGAAGGGAGAGGAGAAATTGATTTTTCAGAAACAGTTCCTTCTTTGGAGCTTTTCTCATATCCATCTGGCAGAATGAGGCAAAGGACACCCTTCCACGCCTTCCCTGATCCCCTAAGCACCTTTGTCCCTTCTCACTTGCTGCTCCCCATGCCTGGAACTCCCTCCCTGTCCACATGCACCTTGCACCCTCCCTTCATACCTTCAAATCTCTCCTTAAAACACACCTCTTTCGCTCTGCTCTGTCTGACTCTTTATCCTGCTGAGCCACTATTTCCTATACCTATGATCTGTTTACCCTTATCCTTGCCACATGGACCTGC
>QEPC01008452.1:3553601-3564762 GCA_003113815.1 Sphenodon punctatus | reverse complement strand
GGGCCGGACGGCCTTACTGCCCCTCCAAACTAAAAAGCCACCAGCCGCACCTGCCTTAAGAGAAGGTGAGATGGTGCTGTCTGAAACACAAGCAGATTTCAGGTTAGAACTAGCTAAGAATGAAACCTTGCCTAATTTAAATGAAGGAGGGATGGGTGTCTCTTTCCTAGTGATAAAAATGCAGCAAATGAGGTCAGAAACTCAGCCTGTAATCCTGAAAGAGCAGGGAGATGCTGCAGCTTATGCTAAATTTGAAAGAGTTCATGAGACAGTGCAAGACCCAGAGGCGAATTGTGCCCCTGACAGACAAAAGGTAAAACAGCTTCCAGATAAGAATTGTCATGGGGAACGCAGCTCAGACACAGAGCTGGCAGGTGCCCATGAGCTTTACTCCCTACAAGGCACAGAGGCTGCCAGGTATTGGATTACTGAGCATGGGAAACTGAATCAAGAGTTTCAGGGAGCGGTGTCTGAAATAACACTTGTGGGTCTTCACACCCAATCCACAAAGTCAGACTCCAAGGAAGGAGAAATGCATGGTTGTACCAACCCAGTGGATCCTGGGGGAACAAACACAATTTGGGGGCAGGGCACAAGAGAGTCTGGTGACAATAGCCCCTTGAGAAAAGCAACTTTTGGGTCTGTGATTGATTTGAATGCAACTACGTGTAAACCTAGCATTACAGACACAGGGGAAAGGCAAAGACTAGAGAACAATTCTCTCCTGACTGGGAATGACTGCAATTCTCCAGGTGAAAAGCTTACAAATGCTAACCGTGATGAGCCTTTTAAAATGCAGAGTGACACAGACAATGTGATGGGGGTAGGAGACATTTGCTCCAAGGTACAGACCAAACTTACATTCTCTCCTCCTGTCTTTGTAAGAGATTGTACGAGGGATGGCCTTTTCCAGGTTACAAAAGAAACAACTGGTCAAGTTACAAAAACAGAAACTAAACTGAGCAATGCAGAAGGTTTGAGACTTAATGCATACACACTCTTTTGTTTTCTATTGGTACTTATGATCTACGGTATCGACCTTGAAGGTTTTGTACAAGGGGAACCCCACATGCAACAAGGGGCGGAGGGACATAGACATCTCAAGGTATACCCCTACAAGATAGTGAACCCACAAGGAGTGAATCCCAATGATCATTCCACTCTGCCATGAGTCAAAACAAGTGAACATGAGGGCCCCACAAGGCTAACAGAGTGTTTATTTCTTTATTTCTTTCTCAAATTTCTACCCCACCCCTCCTAAAACAGCTCGGGGCGGCTTACAATAAAGCACCACATGTATAACTTGAACATGAATTGAGCAAAGGGAAATGAGGGGGGGTGGGGGGTGGCATATCCTTACTCCCACCTACACAACGCACCACCCACTTCAACGTGTTCTGGATACAGGTTGTTTTCTGCATCCTTCACATGTTTTGGAAAGGGGGGAGCTGTCACAAGGAGATACTGGGCTACATGTAGACTACAGGTCTAACAAATGTGTAAAGGTAAAGGTTAAACATGTATGTAATGTGAAAGCTGAGTACTGGAAACTCACTTCATGTATTTATTTATTTATTTATTTTTTCAATTTGTATCCCGCCCCTCCTGCGAAGAGCTCGGGGCGGCTAACAAGTTCATCAATGGAGAAAGGCAAAGTCATGCTGAATGTGTATTCAGGAAAAGCCTAAATCACCTCTGCAGGCACAAGCCATAGATCATTGAGTTGCAAATGGATTTCTTCCTGTGGACGTGACGGAAAGCACAGAGGCCCCAGGCAGGAAAATCACACAAAAGACCCTAGAGAGGTATTTAAGGAGAGCTTCATCTGCATCGAGGGATCTTACCAGCCAGAGAAGGGCTGGGCCAAAGCATCTATGAAGTAAGGCTTTTTGGAAACTCTAAGACTGAGACCCGGTCAAGTTTCCACCGCTGGCTGTGACATGAACTGAAACACCCTTGGACCTTGATTAGGGTAAACCTAAATTAGGAGAACCCAAGTACAGATAGGAATGCGTTATTGGTTATGTTATTTTGATTTCTGCACTCTCGGGTATAATCTTGTACTGCATGCTTATTTGTGATTCATTCATTAAACTTCTTTTTACTGAACTTCATATGATCCAGTGGAATTGTTAATCCTAACATTGGCGAGACACAGTTTGGGGTTAGTTCTGTGTTTACAAACACAGATGAACTGAGAGAGAGAGAGAGAGAGAGAGAGAGAGACTGTGCTGGGAAACTCTGTGACTAAAAAGGTGACAAGAAGGTTTCCTCGCTGCAGGCTCAATCAGTTCTAGAGAGACAGCTGATCCAGTGAGAGCTGCAAGACAGGGAAACTGAGTCACAACAGCCTGGAGTGGGGTACTGAGCCCCCAATCCCATGACACTCAGACACAGGAATAAAACATTGCGGGCACCTGGACTAATAGTGTATAATATATGTGTGTTTTCTCTTTGGTTGGGAGCATGGATGGACTGTGGGTGATTGCTCTGATAAGAGTCTTGGGAACTCTCATGCATGGAGGGGACAGACCCAGTCATACTAATTTCTCTGCCCATTGTTTCTCTGCTGTGTGCTGAACACCCCATACCCTAGTCTAAGCCTCTTAAGACTACAATACACTGGTGTAAGGAGTGAAAAATTCCTTAGGCTGTCAGTGAAAGCAAAGGCCAGATTTTTACTGGATGCCTGAATCTTTACCGATCTGCAAAAATAAAGTGTCTATTTTTCTAAGGCTCCCAGCAGCTCCAATAGGAAAAAACAGAAGTGACTGCATCTTCCATACTTTGAAAACCAGGCAGGATACCATTTGTGTACCTAATATGAGTCTGAGATACCCATTTTTGAGGATTTGAGCTTTAGAAATCTTCCCAACCGTGCTAGTCTCCCTTAACTAGAGATAATCAGCTGTTAAAATCTATTCTCAGCTTTCACTTCTTGTTTTCAATACCAGTCAATCAGTTACCCATGAAAAGTTAGCTTGTGTTTTTTTTAAAGCCTGCTTATCCAAACCAGTGACAGTTGAGTAGGGAGGTCAGGGGAATGCCATGCAGAAAACTGGCAGTATTCAATTAACCAAGAATAAAGGTAAGGCTTCCCCGCCTCTGCCTGTTACTTTGATGGATTGGGAAGATGTTTTCATCCTTCACTGTAAAACTTTCATAAGAAATTGCAAAGATCTATATGTTAATAATTCAAGTGTCCGAATCTGACACTTTTTACTGTTTTTGTCTCTGTTATGCACAAACCATCACAGTCATGAGAACGCTTAATGTTTTTTAAACAAAAAGGTGGAATTAATCATTCAAATCTGCATTTGTAGAGGTGAACTTGAAAATTAAGGGGAGACATGGTAAAAGGTTTCAAATATTTAAAAGGCTGTCATAAAGAAGATGGAAAACAATTTTTCTCCATTGCTACTGTGATTAGGACATGAGGCAATGGGTTTAACTTGGAGTAAAGTAGATAGAGATTAAAAACTTCCTAACAGTAGAACAGTTGGGTAATGGAACAAGTTCTTAGGGAAGTTGTGGAATCTCCTTCATTGGAGGCTTTTAGAAGAGGGTAGACAAACATCTGTCAAGGATACTTTTGATATAGTGAATCCTGCCCCAGCGAAGACAGTTGGACCCCAGTCCCCTTCCACTGGTCTGTCATAGGGTGATTTCAGACGTTACGGGCAGGCGGTGCACCACAGTGGATTCCAGGTGGGGGTGAACAAAACAACCACTCCCCAGGGCCAATAAAAGTCCTGAACTGATGGGACGGGACCGGGACCACGGATGGGAATCGGGCCGACAGATCACGGACCGGGGCAGCGCAACAGACGTTACACTGATTCCCAGACGTGGTCAAAACACCAAGAATCCCCCGGGAAGGGGCGGGACACAGACATGGCCGCCTGAGGGCAAACGAAGCCAAAAGGCACTAAAGGGAATGCCCACACAAGGGAAACGGGACGGGAGGGGGGAGACAGAGAACAGTCGCACAGGTACCACACACAGCAGGCACACAAACGCACACACACACACGGATGCACGGAGGATAGTTAAGAAAGGGAAGGGGGGGGACACGGGTGACCCAACACCACGCAAGACATGCCAGGCACCACGGGGGGAAGGGGGGACTGGGCTGTGGGACCGGGAAGAGGGGAGGAACGGGCGCAGGGGCACGGCAGGACACCGCCACCAGGTACATCACACCCCACAGCAGAACAGTCCCCATGTGCACCCCCACATCAAACACACAGTCCCAGAAGGGAGGGGCCTGCAGCTTGGGAAAATGTTACAGCGGGAGGCCGTATGCCACCGCGAACTGGCTGGGAAGGGTCCAGGAGGCACATGTAGTCAAGGCATCCCACCGAGGGGCAAATGGACGGCAGCCAGGAGAGGCAGTCCAGCACAGCAGGTCCAAGTATGGGTGGCCCCATCAGTGAAGGAGGTTGGGAGGGGCAGTCCTTGGGCCCCGGACCCCCGGGGCACACAAGCAACCCAGGAAGGAGAAGAGCGGCCCAGACGGAGCCCAGTTACACAGCCGGGGCAGCAGCACACAGGGAAGCAGGCATCACGGCAGCAAGGCAGAGACAGCAGGGTGGTGGCAGGCACCGGGGTCAGGCCCACGGGCAGGTCCTGAAGCCCACACGGCCCAGGACACCAGGGGGCCAGGAAGGTACCCAGGGGCTCACAGGCAGCTGTTGGGGGCAGCTAGGGGTCCAGGCCCAGGGTGCCCGGCCCGATGAACCAGGTGCGGCCAATGGATCGTGCCACGGCGGTACCCCAGCACGGACATGTGGTTGGCGATCAGGTAGTAAGCCTCGAAGGGGTCATGCACAGAGAGCCCCAACTGGACATCAGGACGGGACCATACCTGCGCCAGTGCCGACATCTCCGCCACGGAAGGCTCCGTTACACAGCAGGCAGCAGCAGGGGGCCAATGAAGATGCCCCAGCCCCAGAAGCCGGTGATACACCGCCACACGTGTGCACTGGTACCCACGCGCACCGTGAATGCTGCCACAGTAGGATACGGCCAAGGCAGGGCCCCCCTCTACAAGGTACTGCGAGTAGGCTGCCAGGCTGCACACCCACAGCACGCTCACGGTCTCCGACCCAGGCCAGGGCACATGCGAACACCTATTCACCAGGATGCGCCCATCAGGAAAACGGACCAGCCCCAGGGTCTCAACATGTAGCCGGCAATCTCGTACGCTCACTTCATAGCCGAGGCAGCGGAGTCCAGAGTTCAAGCTCGCGAAGGCGGATGAGTGGCTGTCCGGCCTGCCCAGGAGCAGCTGCATGGCAGGGCTACGCCACAGGTCACATAGGGACATGGTCTCAGTGTAGGTCCAGATATGGGGGGCCCCATGGGGGATGGGAAGTGGGAGCCCTGTGGATGGACAAGCAGCCATGGTCCAACCGCCCGGGGAGAATAGCACAGAGCACTGGGGGCCTCACACATCTTCCGGGGCCAAGGGGCCTCCCAAGGACAGGGAAAGCGGCCACGGGCTGCAACATTGTAGCACAACATAGCGAGGCATGGGGTGTGGACCTGCACAGCTGCAAAACACAATAGCTCTCACATACCAACTAATCTGCACTCCAAGGTCACGGTGCCTCAAACACTAAGGGGAGGGGGGTTGTTGTTGGCAGATCGCTTCCAGCCGCACAAGGAGCACGCGGAGGACAGCACCCATGCAGTGGGGTGCCCACCACTCCGGCCCACCCCCTGGGGTTCCTCTGACCGGTCCTTGCACAGCTGCGGTTGCCCCACCCCCCTTTCTCCCACATACGGGACCAGGAGCCACTGTACCATAAACACCTTTAATATCATCCATGTGTACACTGACACCCATTCCCTCATAACCAGTTGTGCCCTGCCACCACCTCAGCCCCCCCTACACAGCCCTACCCCTCCTACCCCTACCCCCATCCCCGCCGTCCCCTGGGACGGCCCCGTGCGTGCTCAGTCTGGGCCATAGAGCTCATAGAGCTCACCTCCCCCCTGCTGTCAGTGCTGCTAGACATGTCCCGGGCCGCCTCCTGTTCCGGTTGGGGCGGCCCTGGTAGGGTGGCCAGGGGGGCCAGGCCCCGGGGGCCCCCCCTGGCGGCTGCACCCTCCGGGGGCCAGCGGGCACAGGGAGGCTAATGCGCGGCCCCTGAGGGTGTGGGGGTGGCAGGGGGGGCAGACCAGGGAGCAGGTTCACCGAGGGGCTGGCCATGGGTGCCTGGGCTGACAGGTGCCCGGGGGGCCGCCCAACATGACATAGGCACATATTGTGCCGGCGTGCAGGAGCAATGAGGTCCCAATATCGTGGGACCTGTTCATCTTGTTCGAGTGCTCCTGCAACATGGCATTTATGCCCTGCCTCAGCCCCCCGAGCAGCTCCTCCTGCCTGCTGTGCTCCCTGCGCTCCTGCCACCGCTCCAGGCGCACCTCGGCCTGGAGCCGCCTGTCCTGCTCCTCTGCCCGCTCCAGGGACCGCTCGATGGCTGCCTCCATCCGGCCCACGGCCGCAATCATCCTCGCCCCCTGTTCCTCCGCTGTCTGGACTATCTCCTCTGCCTGCTCCTCCCTGTGCCTGCGGACCCGTGCCCGGTGCTGCCTCATGTGCTCGGCTAGAGCGGGGTTGCCCTGTGGGTAGAGGAGGTTGTGCTACAACGTGCCGTTGGCCCCTGGCCCTGAGCCAATATAGCCTAGGGGCACCACGCTCCCGCTGATATGTGACCCAGCCCCTCTGCTCCCACGGACCCCTTCCCTTTCCTCCTCCTCACCATGCCTGGGTAACCCATCGGTGAAGCCCGGCAGGCCCTCCATACAGGAACTGCTGCCTCACCTGCTCCCTCAGCCTGCTGGGCAGGCTCCTCAGCAGCTGGCTCCTTTGTCACCAGGGCACTGTCCCATGGTGGTCCGTGGCCTGTGGGCGGGGGGGTGTATTTTAGTGTGGTGGGGTGCGGTTGGGTGCCCTGTGGCTGGGACCCCCTCCTGCCTTTCATGGGGGCCCTGGGTCTCAGCCCGTGCCTCTCCCTGGCCCTTGTAGTCCCCCCCCAATTGACCTTGGCCCCATGGGCACGAGCCCTCTCCCCAGTGGGGTGGTTACTTACCCTCTGTGTTGGCCACGGAGTCATCCAAGGCCGGGCCCTCAGTGTGGGAGTGCTCCCCCAAGGACCCCCGGCTGTGTGTGGTGTGGATTCCAGTTTCTGAATTGCCCTGGCCGGCCTGGCCCAGGTTGCTCTCTGGGCTGCTGTCCAGGGGGGGCCTGTAGGTTACGGAGCACGTGGGCCTTTCTTCCTGGGGGTCTGGGGCCCTGGAGCTGGTGTCTACTGGAGGGGTGGCAAGGGGAGGGGGTACCTCGACACGTTCCCTGCCCTGGTCCACAGCACTTCCAACGAGTCACGGGGCCACTATGGAGCCCTTCATTTGGAGGAAACGGTCCAGGGCATCATAATACGGGGCTGTCCGGGCTCCGTGGTCAGACCTCCTGTTGTTGTCCCGGATTGCCTTGTACCCCCTCCTCAGCTCTTTTGCCTTCAACCGGCACTGTGCCACTGTCCGGGGATGCCCTGCTGCCTCCATGTCCCGCACTATGTCCCTGTAGACTTGCTCATTGCGCTGGTTGAGTGCGATCTCCAGTTGGTACTCCAGGGTCCCCCATATCTGAATAAAGTCCCTGGTCTCCTGGAGTCCCCACTGGCCCCCTCTGTGGTAGGCCTTCCTCCCTCCTCTCCATGCTGGGTCTTCTCCCTCCTCCTCCTCCAACCCTTCCTACTGCACCTCCGACCGGGCTGGTCCGGTGTGCTCTGGGGGGTCGCCCACCTGGGCCATTTTCTGTGTTTGCAGGAGGCAGGGGGTTGGGGGATTAGGGTTTGTTTGAGGTCGGGTCAGCCTTGCGGGGTGCCCCCCCGGGGGTGGCTGGCCATACCCCTTGCCCCCCTTTGCCACCCCTTTGCCCCCTGTTCCCCTTGCCCTTGCTCCCCATTACCCATTTCCGGGGTGCCTCCTCTGCCGCCGGCCCAGCTGATGTCCCCGGGGCGTCCTGTGCCGGCTGCTGCTGGTGATCTCTCCCTACCACCACCTCCATGTTCAGCATGACCCCCGGCTCCCCCAGCCCCTCCTGTGCTGTTTCCCCCTCCACCACCACCACCAGTGCCCCTGCCTCCTCCGCCTCCACCACCTCCTCCTCCTCGCCCCTAGCTCTCTCCTCCACCACCGCTCTCTTCCTTCTCCTCCCTCCTTGCTCCATCCCACCACGTTAGCCAGCTGCATTTTTCCCTTTAAATCTCCCTCCGGTGAGTGTGTTGATGCTGGTTGCCTGGCAGCGCCATTACGTGCATTGCCCATGCCTGGGGGTCATTTCCTTTGATCCCGGGCCGTGTTTGCCGTCTAGACGTTACGTTTGGTTGATCCCCAGTGGGGATCTCATTGACCACGCGTCCATGGGAATTGGTGCGGGGAGCCTGGGAAGCGTGGTTGAAATTGACCCCGTGTGGGTATTGAGCATGGTGAACATCTGGTGGCCGCCAAACAGACATTCAGGGTGCCTTGGCCCCGCCGCGGGGTTGAGCATGGTTCACTGTGGTTGAGCGTGATCTCGTAATGTCTGAAAATACCCATAGTTGAGGCCTCTCCCCATCACTACAAACACATACATACAACTTGTTCCTTCAACCTCTCTCCCCCTTTCCACCCTCCTTTTGCTTCCTGTCTCTCTCCCCCTTGTTTTTTGACTTATTGGTGCTTGTCATCCCATTATTCTAGAGAATCCCTCTAGCTCAGTAAGGGTGTGGAACTAAGGGTGATTTCAGACGTTACGGGGCCCATTGGCCCCATACCGAAATCACCAAATTCCTTCCTCACCAGGATCACCCCATCACGCCGCAACAGACGTGCCAGGGGGATCCCGGCAGGGAATTGGGGAGGGGGGCGGGGCCGCGCAGCGCAAGTGCGGCCGCACGGCCCCGCCCCCTCCACGCTCCCCGCTGCCCGCCCTCTGGGGAGACGGGCGGGCGGTGGGGCCAATGCAGCTGCCGCGTGGGCTGGATTCGCCACGGCCCGGGGTCCCGCCGGTGATCCCGGGCCATGGCGCCTGACCAGATGAGACGCTGGGGTTCACCCCGGCATGGGATTGCATTCAACACGCGGCGGCCTCCGGTCCCGCCGCTTCTGCCACTCACGTGTTGAATGCAATCCCATGCCGTGGTAACATCTGGGGGGAAACATCAGTTTCCCCCAACAGATGTTACGCGATCACAGCCACCACGCAGAATTGAGCGTGGTTCATTGTGATATCGTAACGTCTGAAATCACCCTAAGTGTTTGGGGAGGAGGGGGGGTTCTTCTCATGGTCCCTACCCCCCAAAACACCTTCTATGCCCCCTTCACCATCCAGTTTGAGAATCTGGGGACTATATAACCTTTGAGCTTGCTTGAAGCCCTACACTTATGTAATTCTATGCTTAGCACAGTGGTCACCAATAAATTATAATCCCTGCACCAAGCTATTCACAGTTTGGGAGACAGACATTTGTGTCTGGTGTACATTAATAAAATCACTCTATTTTAGCAGAACTTTGCTCAGTCCAGTCATCTATAACACAATCATTTAGTGATCAGCATAGATAAGAACAAATCATGTATTATGATGGGCACCTGAGATTAAACCATGGTTTGTTCATGTTTAGCAAACATAGAATCATAGCATTGGAAGGGACCTCAAAGATCATCCACTTCAACAAGATTTGTTTTGATTTATATACTAACTGTTATGTTCTATTTATCAATGGGTCATGAAGTTTGTTGTGCACATCTGTGTTCAAACTTCAAACACAGTGATATTCTGTACCATAGACCAGGAATGGAAGAGAGGATGCAAATCAAAAGGTGGAAACAACTCTGATTTTTTTAAAAAAGTTAAAACTTATTCCTTGTAGAAAGGAAGAAAGTGTGGTGACTTGGTAAATTAGAATGGAGAGTTTGTTGCATGAATTAAGAACAGCATTGTACAATGAACTTGTAAAATATATGGCTATCTTAAGTACAGAACTTTAATTGATTATGGGGTGTAGCTACCATAGGGATGGGCAGGACATTTGTCCCGGGGCCCACACCAGTAGGGAGGCCCAGAAATAATCTTCATCCCTAAGGTAGCTAAGCCCAAGCCCCCAAACAGCAATCCCTTTCCTGCTGACTTGTTACACTGACATCAAAGCTCTAACTGCGGAGGGACCCACCGCACTGCCGCTGGGACACACCGGAAGCGGAAATTGCCTTGAGTGCTGCTGTCCTGCCTGACACCCGCCCTTGGCTTCACAACGCGGGAAGAAAAGCAAGCTATGTGCGTGCATGCCGGCGTTCAGGAGCAGCACAGGGCAGGCCAACCTGAAGGCAGGGAGGGAGCCGGGCCCAGCAACCTTGCCGCTAACTGCAGTGGCCCCTAGACTTGTGTAGAGTCTGAACTTGAAGCCAAGCACTCCCCGAGAGTGTGCACATGGACATCCAGCGGTGAGTGGACACTCAACAGCTCCTCGGCTGAGCCAGTGACTGAGCGGATGCAGAGCCGCCCTGAGTGAGGCCAGAGCTGCAGGGGAATGAGGAAGGCAAGGAAGGGCCCCTGTCCGGCCGCCTCCTTCCTTCCGAAAGGGAGTCAGTCCAGCGGAGGTGAAGTCAGGAGGAGCTGAGGTCCACAGCATGAGTGAGTGAGTGCAGGTTGAGGGGCCCCGGCTCAGGTGAGGGGGGAGGAGAGAAGCTGCAGGTGCGGGTGCTGGAGAGCGGCAGAGCAGCCTGGCTCGGCATTTGGTTGTGTGCGGCAGCAGCAGCTGGCTGAGGTGGGACTGGCCCGACACTACTGGGACAGAGACTGACAAAGCCTGGGCATTGGGCATTGCTGGGCAGTGGGCAGCCAGCCTACTAGTCGTGCCTTTGCCCTGCCTGGAGAAGCAGGCAAGGTGAGTGGCTGTCAGTTTTCCCTGGGAGGAGGTGGGGGCTATGGGGACAGGGAAGCATTGGATCTGGGGGACAGCTGCTTGCAACAAGGGAGGTGCTGCCCTGCACGTGTGCTTCTCGTTCCCTGCTGAGTCTGACACACCACTTGCTGCTTGAGGGAGAGCTCAGGGGTGCTTAGAGTTTCCCTTGCCTTTCTGCAGAGAGAAAGCACCCCCCCCCCCCC
>QEPC01008452.1:3483806-3522034 GCA_003113815.1 Sphenodon punctatus | reverse complement strand
TCACACACCACAGTCCAACCCACAGTCCAACAACACACACCAACCCACCCAAACACACAGCACAGCCAAAACCAACACAACAATCACCAAAACACACTACACAAGCAGCCACCGAAACAAACACACACCCTCTCGCCTCACTCACGCACACGCACACGAATTTCCGGCACGACGCCGATTTTACGCCTTCCCGTGATATTTCTGGCCGAACGCGAACGCGCGAACCACCCGAACACCGAACGACCGAACACGAACGCACAACCCGATGGCGAACGAACCGAACGGCCGAACATGAATGTACGACCTGCCCGAACAACCGAACACGAACGGCCGAACACGAACGCCACCGAACCGAACGGGCGAACACGAACGCGAGGTACGACCGAACGACCGAACACGAACACACGAACCGAACGCGGCCGAACCAAACCGCCTAACACGAACACACGAACCGACCGCGGCCGAACCGAACGGCCGAACACGAACCGCGATCTGTTCGCCCATGCCTAGAAAAAACAGAGTGCGTGGTCAAAATACTTCTCTGAACTAATAGACAGAAATCTAAAGCCACAGCTATAGCATCCAGCTAAGATGGCGATATTGGTTAATGGAAGGAGGAAGATTTTCGAAGACACCATGGACCTAGAGATATTTCTGCAAGCCCAACCAACAGAAACCTAACTAATATCGCTATAAGAAGCAAAGTAAAAGGAGTGCCAGGAGGGGCAATACAAAAGATAATTTCTCTAAGCAACACTAAATAAAAGACTACTTTGCCTCCCTAGGCAACCACAACTCCAGATAAGTTTCACAGGAAGGAGGAAAAAAGCATTCATAAGCATAATTTAGCAGGGCTGGGTGAAATTGGTACACCCACACCGACCTTGTGCACCCACCAGAAACCTCTGGGGGGCGGGGGGGGAGAAAAAACATCACGAACCAATGTTTATCCCCACAAAAAACTACAGGTTTTCTGAAAAAAGGGGAACATATTGTTCCATTGGGCACAAGGTGTCAATTCTAAGGTTAATGTTGTTGTTGATGTTACTGTGTTATGTAATTAAGGGTGTTTTCAGATGTGACAGGGCCAGTTGGCCCCATCACAAAATCAATGAAATGATCCCCTGCCGGGATGACCTGTCACGCCCTAATAGATGTGCCGGGGGATCCTGGTGGGGAATTGGGGAGGGGGCGGGGCCGCGTGGCACAATGTGCGATCGTGCGGCCCCACCCCCTCCACGCTCCCCGCCGCCCGCCCTCTGGGGAGACGGGCGGTCGCCGCAGCCAATGCCACCGCAGCGCTCACCCGCTATGGCCATGGGCCGGAATCCCTGTGGGGATTCCGGGCCGTGGCCGCCATCAAGATGTGACGGCGGGGGTCACCACGGCGGGGAATCGCCTTCAACACATGACAACCTCCGGTCCTGCCGCTTCGGCCGCTCGCGTGGTGCATGTGATCCCACGCCGTGGTAACATCTGGGGGGGAACATCCATTCCCCCCAACAGACGTTATGTGGTCCAAGCCACCACAGGGAATTGACTGTGGTGGACATTGACTACGTAACGTCTGAAAATACCCTAAGTTGTTAACTTCTGCCAAGTGCCTTTTAATTACGCACCAGATGTTTAGGAATCCAAATCCAAGAATGGTCCACAGTATAAAGAGAATTTTGTATGCTCACTCAAAGAGGGATAAAAAGCTAAATAAACAAAAAGCAGATCCATTCCAACTAACCCCATGCCAGTAGCAGCGGGAAATACACACACACACACACCCTGAGATTCCTGACTTTGAATGTCAAGGGTCTCAACCACCCCATAAAGTGAAAAAAGGTGACAGGCTATATAATAGATCAAGCAGTAGAAGTTTTCTTCCTCCAGGAAACTCATCTAATCCCAAAATATCTATATCAATTTAAAGGTAGGGGTATAGGAGACACCCACACCTCCTGTGGGAGGGGAAAAAAGGCAGGAGTCCTGATAGGGTTTTCACCTACAGTAAATTTTAAACTAGATTGCAGAAAGACAAAGAAGGCAGATTCCTTCTACTTCAAGGAGTACTAAATTCACAAAAAGTAACCCTAGTTAATATATATGCTCCAAATGAAAATACCTACCAGTTCTTCCAAAAATATATACCCATCATAACTCAAAACATGGAGGGCCTGTTAATTATACAAGGGGATTTCAACTCTCCACTATCAGCACTGGACTACTCAGCACGTTCCTTACTTAAAAATACACACAAAAACATAGCTTCAGTGATATTACAGCATGATCTGATAGATGCCTGAAGATGTCTAAATTCATTGTCCAAGAGTTACACATATCACTCTAGTGTACACAATACCTATTCTAAATTGATCACATATTGGTAGAGAGAGACTCTCTCTGCAAATGCCTGAGAAGCAAGGTAGTTCCGACTATCTTTTCAGATCATAGTGCAATAATTTCCCAAATTGTCTGGAAAGCAAATGAGTAGCAAGCTGGTGGTACCTGGCAACTTGATAGAGACCTCCTAAAAAACTAATGGATAAAACAGCAAATAGCAACAGATTTAAAAGAGTACTTTGAAATAAATACAGGCTCAGTAATCTCCCCACAAACTTTATGGGAAGCCGCAAAGCCAGTTATAAGGAGTAAATGCATAGTCATTAAGGCCGCAATAAACAAAAAAAGAAGGGAAAGAAATGCAGAGCTTTATGAACAGCTCCAGTATTTAGAAACTGAAAATAGTAGATTCCGTAATAAAAAAAAACAGCTGGAAATTCAAAAAATAAAAAGAGAAATTGAAGCAATAGACACACAAAAAATTACTCAACAACGTAGAAAGATTAAACGTTTTTATTTTCAAAACTGTAATAAACCAGGAAAAGTCTTAGCATGGATGACAAAGACCAAAAGGCAAAAATCCTTCATCCCACTGATAAAACTCCCAGATGGAAATAGGACGTCCAAACAGGAAAAAATACAAGAGGCATTTGTGGATTTTTACCAGAGACTCTATACGACGTCTAACCTGGACCCTGTAATGATAAAAGAATTTATCAATAAATACAAAATCCCAAAATTTAGTAGAGACCAAATAGGATTTCTTAATGCCCCCCTATCTACCAAAGAGGTCAAATTAACGATAAATGAGCTTATCAAAAACAAAGCATGTGGCCCTGATAGATTTCTAGTGGAGTTTTATAAAACGTTTAGTGATATTATCTCCCCACATCTAACTAATACTTTTAACAACATCATAGAAACACAAAGGATGCCCCCAACCTTCTATGAGGAAGTAATAACTCTAATACCAAAACCGGACAGAAACCCAGAGGAGTGCAGTAATTACAGACCAATATCATTGCTGAATATAGATTATAAAATATTTACAAAGGCATTGGCAAATAGATTGGCAGCAATCATAGGAGAGGTAATACACAACGATCAGACAGGGTTCATTCCCAATAGATTGGGAATAGATAATATCAGAAAAATAGTCAACCTCATATTTGCAGCACAGAAATCCAAAGACCCAACATTAATACTATCGGTTGATGTGGAGAAGGTCTTTGACCGTTCAGAACCGGAATGTCTATATCAAGTTATTGAAGGGATGGGGATGGAAGGAAACTTCGTCCGGGCAATCAGAGCTCTAAACCTGCAACAAAGCTCCCATCTCCTAATAAATGGTAACTTATCCATGCCTTTCTATCTGACTAAGGGCACAAGACAGGGATGCCCCCTATCCCCTTTACTTTTTAATATAACGCTAGAATTACTGGCATGTGCTATACGCCAAGAGCAAGAAATCTGGGGAATCCAACTGGGCCCCACACAGCACAAATTGTCCCTATTTTCAGATGACATCTTGTCTATTTAACACATCCGCAGAAAACTGTCCCCAAAATACTTCATCTCATAGAACAATTTAGTAGAATTTCAGGATACAAAATCAATTATCAAAAATCCCAAGCACTTATAATAACAAAAAATGAAGAAGACAGGTTAGCTATTGAAAGGCAAATACCATTTGCAATAGCAAAGTCCCAATTTAAATATTTAGGAGTAAACATAACCTGTGACCATGAAAAGCTATTTAAGGCAAATTTCCCCAGCATACTCAATCAGATTCGCACGGAAGTAGCGACATGTCACTGACTCCAAACTTCATGGCTGGGAAACGTAAATCTGTTTAAAATGATAGCACTACCAAAAATCCTATACAAAGCAATGGCTCGCCCAATACACTTACCTAAGTCATTCATCAATCAGTGTGAGTGCACCCTCCTGGAAACAACCTGGAAAGGAAAAAAACATAAAATTAGCAAAATTGTTGTATCTAGAAGAAAGGATAAGGGGGGGATCAATATGCCAAATTTATCTATATACCTTAAAGCAGCTTCCCTTAGAGAGCTCAAATATTGGTACCTTCCCTCAGACAACACTAGTTGGGTGGAAATAGAAAAGGAGCTACTGGCAGTGCCTAATTTTCAAGAATTACTAACAAATGGTACAGTATCCAACACCAGCAAGATGCGCAGCCATCCATTTGTACATGTAGCCATACAACATTGGCACCAAACCCTGAAAAAATTGAAAGTGTCTCAATATGCATCCCCATTTCCCCCCCTTAATACTCAAGAATCAAACAAAAAACAAATTAGCTACAGATCTTTGAAAAGCACTCACTAAGTGCAACATCCAAAAGGTACAACAACTATTTCAAAATTAAAAATTTATATCAATCCAGGAGCTAGAAGGCAAAGTAAAAACAAAAGTGGGCACTTTTCAATACATACAACTAAAACATTTATACACAGGTAGGGAAAAAATCCAGCATTACTACAGACCAGTCACAGATATAGAAACAATCTTGTTTAACTATTCACCAAATAAAGCAATGATCGCTAGAATTTATGGGGCGTTGATTGGGATCGAGACAAATAAGCGAACATCCTATATTGAAAAGTGGGGAAAAGAGCTGGGGATAAAATTTACTGAAAAGCAGGTAAATTCAATCTGGTAGCACATGCACAACTGCGCAACCTCACTGGAAATAAAAGAAATCCAAATCAAATTAACATTAAGATATTACCTTACTCCACAACATTTTAAGGCACTAGATAATTCTAATTCTGATTTATGCTGGTGTAATTGTGGTGAACAGGGCACTTACCTGCATTGTTGGTGGTATTGTCCGTATATACAATGCCTGTGGTGCACAATCTGGGAATATATGGAGAAAGCAACTGTTTCTTTTTGCGCAGAAACAGCACTCCTGGGAATTTATCCAGATATACCTTTAATGAACTATCATCAGGATACCTGCAAACTAATGACTTTAGCTGGAATTAACATCATTGCAAGAAACTTGAAAAATCCGAGGGGCATATCAGAAAAGGAATGGCTACAATGCATATGGTATATGTATTTCATGGGAAAGATAACAGCAAGTCAGGAAAACAAAACTAAAAAACTCACGACTAAATGGTACACTTGCATAAACATCATTCAGGGACACACAATCTCAGAAGAATCAAAATCATACTTAGTGGACATATATACAGTGCGCAGCTCCTAAAAGAGGACCTTAGTTTAGTTTGGCATACTGTTTGTTTGTTATGTTTAAGGGTTTAATGTCTAAAGAAAAGAAAATCTATTAACAAGAAGGAATTTTCTAGTATCTTCAAATGTTAAAACTTAACCATTTTCTGTCATATTTCTTTTTGTATATGCATGCAGTATGAACAAATCAACAATAAAAATTGTTTATTAAAAAAAATATATATTCATGAAGGATACTTAAAATTGTGTGGGTATCCACACAAGTGGAATTAGTGGAATTAATTTCACTAATTCTTTTAGCATAACTTTATACATTTTTGTGTTTATAATGCCTTTATATTCCATTGACAAAAAGTGAGGTGCCACCACTTTTGTGTTTAATAAAATGGGTTTCATCCATTGAAATGAAGGTAATCTAATGGGAGTACCAGTCCAAACCGAGAGAAAGACAGCTTCACCCATTTGCTTCCCCCTCTGCAAAAAAATAACAAAAACCCAACATTGACATGAAACCCTGCCTCCTGGCCCACCCCTTTTTGTAAACACCAGTTACAAAGCAAAAGCAAACTTGTTTTTAAAATTGAAATAATCACATACACAAAGCATCATCTCACATAACCCAGATTTGAACCCTCACCCCCCACAAATATCTTTTTGAAAACTCTATCACTTACAGAAGCAAATACTGACTACTTGTTTTAATTCAGCTCTGGAAAATGACTTACATATTGCCCAGTAGTTAAATAGCTGTTTATTAGTCTACATCAGCAACATTAGAAGTGTGACTTGATAGCTAAGCTTTGAGCCAGTCATGCTAAGAGTCTTGGGTTCTAATCCCACAGATTATTTTATGCAGACAATAGGTGAAAACAGAGTAACATTAGTATGTTTTAGACCGCCTTAGCCCAGGACTCACCTGCACGTCTGGTCTCTCACCGCCAGATGTTCGCCAGCTACCCCGGGTCAGGCTGCCAGCCACTACAGGATGCATCAGGCAGTGGTGGCCAGAGACGTAGTCTGGGCAAAAGCCCAGCCACCTGGGCTTAACTGGGCTAATGGTGTCCCTCCCACCTGTTAGGGGCCCAGCCCCGCCCTGAGGCAAAGCTTGAGGATCAATCCTGGAGGGGTGCATTCACCTTGGCCCTGCCGAACAGCTGATCAGGGGCCCAGAGGAGCATGCACACCTGGCCCTGCCAAATAACTGATGGGGAGCCTGGAGGAGCACATGCACCCAACTCTGCCGATCAGCTGTTTGGCAGGGCTGGGTATGTGTGCTCCTCCAGCCCCCTGATCAGCTGTTTGGCAGGGACAGGGTGCACCTGCTCCTCCAGCCCCCACCCCCAATCAGCTATTCAGCAGGACCAGGGTGCGCATGCTCCTCCAGGCCCCTCCCATCAGCTGTTTGGTGGGGCTGGGTGCACACACTCCTCCAGCCCCACCCCACCCCGATTAGTTGTTTGGTGGTGTTGGGTGCATGCTCTCCTCTGGGCTCCCCAGAGCCTGATCAGCTGTTTGGCAGGACTGGGGTGAGCATGCTCCTCTGCTCCCCCCCCCAATTAGCTATTTGGTGGGACCCGTTGTGCCACCAAACAGCTGATGGGGGGCCCTGAGGGCCACCCCATATCAGCTGTTCAGTGGCAGCTGTTCCTATTATTATTTATTATTTTTATAGCACCAGCAATGTACCTGGCACTGTACAGTCAGTAGTTACAGACAGATCCCTACCCCAAAGGGCTTCCCATGTGGACAGCTCCTCAGGATGACCCGGGATGTGGAGGAACCTGTAATGGCAGTCCCCACACCTGGATTATAGGGGGAGGACTGTGTATGTGAACAGCCCTCCCTGCCAACCTAAGGAGTGGCATCTGCAGTGGCTCATGCTGGGGCAGTCCAGGAAGATGCCTCGCTGCCATCGCATCTGTTTTCACCCAATGAGGAAGCCACTCCTAGTTCCTAACTGTGTAGAACAGAAGGCTGATTGAAAATAAAAAGGGTGATGTACAGGAAGCACAGTCAGTGGAAGTGCCTAGGCACCCAGCCTGTGGAATACAATATTTCCTAGGTGATAAGAGATCAGTGGCTGGAAATTCTTTCTCTTGCTCTGAAGCCAGTCAGGGCTGTATGTGTTTTTGATGATAAAATCTGTACCCCCAAAGACTGCCAGATATTATTGGGATCAGTCTTGTAACAACAGAATAAAATTATTGGTAATATGAAGACATGCTAGAAAAGCAGGTGTTCCAAATGTCCTAAATTCTAATAACTTCTTTGCAAAGTATTAGAAAGATATATAGTGACTTATTTGGTAGGTGATATATGAAAGTGAGTCTGTATGAACAGGGGTGTGCAAAGTTCCCAAACTCAAGAGCCATGTACCAAAATTATCTTATGGCTGAGACCCACAAGGCCCCCACACATGTATATACACACACGTATGCATGTACAAACCTATCCTACTTCAGGATTGGCTGGGGAAGCTAGTGCTCTGCGTTCTCGGCTGCTGAGATTCTGAGATTCAAATACAACAAAGTAAGACGCAGCATCGTTAAGGAAGCACTGATCAAGAGCTGCAGTTGATCAGCTCCCAAGAGCAGCTGCCCAAGAGCGGCTCCCAAACCACAGTTTGCCCAGTCCTGCTCTAGAACACAAAACACTGCAGGACTGAGATATTCACACTCATGGGGTGTTTTTAGATGGATGTGGGGGCGCTCGTCCCTGGAGCTGCTCTGAAAGCGTACCCCCATATCTGCCTGCTTCCAGTCCCACCTGGGTCTACTTTAGACAGACCCAACGGGTTCCTCTGACCTCAGTCTGCCTGTGCACCACCCCACCACCACATACACACACCAAAGAGGTGTGGGTGTATCACTCAAGGCTCTAGGCTGGCACCCACAACTCTATGGTGTTGTCTGGGGCAACGGCCAGCTAGGTGTGGAGCTACAGCATGGATCCGCCCATTAGACAGAGCTCCACGTTTGGCCAGTACCCCAGGTTTGGGCAGTGCTCTGCCAGCAGGGCTTGCTCCACTTGCACATCTGGCAGGGTGCTTTTAAACAGACTGGCCAACCAGGGGGTGAAGCAGGCTGGCGCAGGTAAAACCAGAGCTGCTGTCTCTCTAAAAGCCCCCTATCTGCTGGCAGGGGTTGCTGCAGTCCTGGGCACTCAGTAGTAGTGGCAGTGTGAGGTGGCTGGCATGGAGAAGAGACAGGAAAGGTGAGTGACTAGCACTCAGTAGCCTGTGCCAGTGGGTGAGTGGTGGAGGCAGGAGAGACAACCAGTGTCAGCAGGATTGCAGCAATGAGAGATGTGAGCAGAAGTAGGGATAGGCAGAGGCTGTGTGTGTGTGTGTGTGTGTGTGTGTGTGAGAGAGAGAGAGAGAGAGAGAGAGAGAGAGATTCACAGTGTATGACTGTGCATGTGTGTGTATTACTGTGCAAGAGTGCGTGTGCATGAGGGCTAGGGTGACGGTGGTGTCTCTTGGCCATATGAAGAGCTCAGTGGGAGGTTCTTCTGACTGGGAACTCTGCTCACTCCTGGCCTATGGCCTCCCTAGGCAACTTGTTCCATTGCCAAACAGCTCTTGCTGTTAGGAAGTTTTTCTAACACTTCTCAGGGCAGAAAGGTGTGCAGCCTATGCGTACAAAATTTCCATTGATGTCAGTGGCATGTGAAATAATGATATAGTATAAACTTTTCTATGGCCATTTCACATGGGCCGCAGTGGGTAGGGGGATGGGGTGTGTGCTGGCAGTGGGTGGAGGTGGGTGTGCGGCTGTTCTCACAGGCACACACCCATCTCCACCCACCTCCACCCATCTCCACGCATGGAACATCAGGCATTGCACCTATTGTTCCGTGTGTGGGTGATGGGTGGAGTGCGGGAACATGCATGCATTCTCCCACCCCCACCACCCGTAGTGTTCCCACAGGTTCCCACCTATCCCCCACACGCATGCCACAGTGTTCGCACACATGTGAGCACAGAGAGCACACTGCTCTTGCTAAGATCACCAATGATCTTCTTGTAGCTAGATCTAATCACCTCTTGTCTAATCCAGTCTTGTCCTCCTTGACCTCTCTGCTGCCTTCAATACTGTTGACCACTCACTCTTGCTGAACTCACTTCACTCCCTTGGCTTCCGTGACTCCGTCCTTGACTGGTTCTCCTCCTACCTCTCTGACCACTCCTTCAATGTGTCTCTTGCCAACTCCACCTCCTCCCCCCTCCCCCTCTCGGTTGGTGTTCCCCAAGGCTCCGTCCTTGGCCCTCTCCTCTTCTCTATCTACACCTGTCCCTAGGCAAACTCACTGCATCCCATGGCTTCCAATATCACCTCTACGCTGATGACACTCAACTCTATCTCTCTACTCCCTCTCTCTCTCCATCTGTTCAAGCTCACCTCACCAGCTGTCTCTCTGATATCTCTACCTGGATGTCTCAACATCAACTGAAACTCAACATGGTGAAACTGAACTCCTTTTCTTCCCCCCTCATCTCTCCTCTCCCTCTTCCCTGTCAATCCTTTTTGATGGGGTCACCATCCTTCTTGTCCCCCAAGCCCGTAGCTTAGGCTTCATCTTTGACTTACCCCTTTCTTTTAAACCCTACATCAACTCTTTTGCCAAATCCTGTTGCTTCTCCCTCCATAACATTGCTAAGATTCGCCCTTTTCTCTCTGTCTCCTCTGCCCAAACCCTTGTTCACACCCTGGTCATCTCTCGCCTTGATTACTGTTACCTCCTTCTCACTGGCCTCTCCTGCTCTCACTTTTCTCCCCTTATCTCTGTCCAAAACTCTGCTGCCAGGGTCATCAACCTTGCCCGTCCCCCAGAACAACATTTCTTGGGGGCGGGATGTAGCAGTGGGCTACGCAAAGAAGGAGGAGATTCCCGGGGGGAGGTTGCATGAAACTTACCGTGTACAGAGTGGCAACATTTGGATGTGCTGAACGTCTGTTCATGGAACATAGCTGGGTGGTGTAGTCGGGTGCTCCAACAGGAGTTCACTGCGTATCTTGCAAAGTTCCATCTGATATTTATACAAGAAACTTGGGAGATTGGGCCTATCGAATTTTAAAATTATAGGGTTTTCACTATCCAGTCTGTTCACAAGTAGGAGGGCGTTCGAAGGGGGGGTCTGGCATGTTTAGTAGCAGAGTGTTTACATCCCCAGGTTACCCCCTTAATGGGAGGGCCTTCAACTATGCAAGGGTTGAGCATCCAATTCGACCAGATGCAAGTGATTTTTCTCAATATATATGTGCCGCCCAGGAATGCTGGGTCTTTTGACAAGGCACTGTGGAGAACCCTGCAAAGTTATGTGGAGTCACTACTGCTAATGTTCCCGACAGCTCAAGTTATTCTCTTGGGAGGCTTAAATGCTAGGCTTGACCCCGAGGATGAAGCACTTTTACCATACCTTGGGGTGTCAGTACAGCCTAGGCACCCATTGTTAAATGTTAGGTCTTCCAAGGATACCAAGATAAAGTATTCGGGTTTAAGGCTCGCCGCATTGGTACAGGATTTGTCATTCTGCATTTTAAATGTGTTGGGCTTTCAGGATCAAGAGGGGGAGTACACCTGTATAGGGCACCAAGGATCTAGTGCAGTCGACTTTGTGATAGTTACACCAAGTCTCGTTGATAGAATTCGGTTCTTTAAGGTGGATGAGATCACGCTTAGTGACCATCTGCCATTGGTCTTGACACTGGACCTCATTTGCGCCAAAGCTAGGAGTGGGAGAACTGACTCTTCTGAAAATCAGGTATGCGACTGTACCCCAAAGGTTCAGTGGACCCCGACATTGGCTGGTCAGGTGCAGAACTATCTCACTTGGAGTGAAGGCTTGATTCTTCGAGATAGGATAAGGGGAAACTTAGGACCCCAGGAAGTGATCATAGCTTTCCAGGAGCTAACACAAGCTATTACCTCGTTCCTTTTGGCTCATGTAGTGGGTAGTAGGAAGTCAGAAGGTTGTGCGAGAAACAAGAGGTGGTTTGACACAGAGTGTAGGCAGGCCCGGCGTCAATTAAGGCATATTTACAGACACTATCACCAGTCCCAGCAGCCAGTTCTCCCGAGTGAATATTTTGTAGTGAAACAAAGGTACAGGACCCTTATAAAGGTGAAGAAGCAGCAGTATGCCCATAGCCAATGGCAGGCACTGCTGGAAGCTGCACAGAAGAAAGATGCCAAAACTTTCTGGAAATTGGTGGCGGGAGTAGGGTGTAGAGATGTCCCAGTGGGGTCCTTCCCAGTGCCAGTGGATTCCTGGGAGGCACATTTTCAGAAGTTTTATGTGACTAAGGATTCACAATCCACTTTGCTTCAACTCAATCCCGCAGCTTTCCCCCCATGGCTCCCTGTCATGGTGGGGGAGGTAGCTGAACAGGTAGCTGCCTTCCAGAATGCTAAGGCCCCAGGAAATGATCTGATTATGATAGACTGTATTAAGGTCAATATAGATTGGTGGGACCCAGTTTTGGCAGCAGTTTTCATGGTTGTAAATGATACTTGCCCCCCAGAGATCTGGGGAACGGCTATCATTGTACCTATATATAAAAAGGGGCCTAGGGGAGACCCAGCCAGTTATAGGCCAATTAGTCTTCTAAATACAATTAGCAAAATTTACGGCAAACTTCTGTTAGTTAGGCTCCATAGGTGGCTGGACGAAGAGAAAATTATGTGCCCAGAGCAGGCTGGTTTTATGAAGGGAAGGTCTACGATCTGCCAGTGCCGAATACTTTACCATCTTTTGGAGAAGTACAGGGTGTCAAATAAGCAGCTTTTTTGCAGCCTTTTGGACTTCAAATCCGCTTTCGATACTGTAAACAGGTGACAGCTATGGGAAAAGTTGAGCGGATACAAGCTGGATGCAAGATTATTGATGCTAATACACAACTTGCATATCCCTTAGGGTTAGGATAGATATGGAAGGACATCTCTCAGACAAGATACCAGACACGGGGTCAGGTAGGGATGTGTCTTAGCACCCACGTTATTTAATCTTTACATAAGCAACCTGGCCCCACGCCTGGCTAGACCAGATTACTTCCCTCTGAAACTGGCGGACAGACCACTGGGCTGCCTGCTATATGCGGACGACCTAGTGGTTCTGTCTCAAACAAAGGTAGGGTTGACTAGGCAGTTACAGGAGGTGGGAGAGTATTGTAGGCAAAATAACTTGGAACTAAACCACAAAAAGTCCAAAGTTGTAGTATTCTCAAATGAAAGGAAGATGTACACCTGGGAGATAGATAACGTATTGATCCAACAAGTCCCTCAGTTCAAATATTTGGGTCTGCTTTTCCAGAAGACCGGGAAATGGTCAGATCATGTGAAAAGAGTAGTTAATGCCACCAAAGGCCCTTCCCTACCATTGACTAGGTACTTTCATAAAACAGATAAGACAGAAATAGATCTAGCGATTCAGGTATCCAATGCGAAGGTGAGGGCAGCTCTCCTTTATGGAGCTGAACTATAGAAGCCCCTAAGCAATGTGTCACTAAGTAAGATTCAGTTTGGATTTCTGCAAAGGCTCCTGAGAGTCCCAAGAGGTACCCCGGCAGCTGCGGTGAGGTTGGAGGCTGGACAGCAAGACTGGGATTTGGTGGCTTGGGAGCTTGGTTCATAGCTTCAACGCTGGCCCGAATGAAGGGACCTTGTATGCCTTTTTGAGCAAGGATGGGTCTGCTAATGTTGAGGAATTTGGGGGGAGATTGGGCTTCTCCCTGGAGTATCTCNGTCTGTTCACAAGTAGGAGGGCGTTCGAAGGGGGGGTCTGGCATGTTTAGTAGCAGAGTGTTTACATCCCCAGGTTACCCCCTTAATGGGAGGGCCTTCAACTGTGCAAGGGTTGAGCATCCAATTCGACCAGATGCAAGTGATTTTTCTCAATATATATGTGCCGCCCAGGAATGCTGGGTCTTTTGACAAGGCACTGTGGAGAACCCTGCAAAGTTATGTGGAGTCACTACTGCTAATGTTCCCGACAGCTCAAGTTATTCTCTTGGGAGGCTTAAATGCTAGGCTTGACCCCGAGGATGAAGCACTTTTACCATACCTTGTGGTGTCAGTACAGCCTAGGCACCCATTGTTAAATGTTAGGTCTTCCAAGGATACCAAGATAAAGTATTCGGGTTTAAGGCTCGCCGCATTGGTACAGGATTTGTCATTCTGCATTTTAAATGTGTTGGGCTTTCAGGATCAAGAGGGGGAGTACACCTGTATAGGGCACCAAGGATCTAGTGCAGTCGACTTTGTGATAGTTACACCAAGTCTCGTTGATAGAATTCGGTTCTTTAAGGTGGATGAGATCACGCTTAGTGACCATCTGCCATTGGTCTTGACACTGGACCTCATTTGCGCCAAAGCTAGGAGTGGGAGAACTGACTCTTCTGAAAATCAGGTATGCGACTGTACCCCAAAGGTTCAGTGGACCCCGACATTGGCTGGTCAGGTGCAGAACTATCTCACTTGGAGTGAAGGCTTGATTCTTCGAGATAGGATAAGGGGAAACTTAGGACCCCAGGAAGTGATCATAGCTTTCCAGGAGCTAACACAAGCTATTACCTCGTTCCTTTTGGCTCATGTAGTGGGTAGTAGGAAGTCAGAAGGTTGTGCGAGAAACAAGAGGTGGTTTGACACAGAGTGTAGGCAGGCCCGGCGTCAATTAAGGCATATTTACAGACACTATCACCAGTCCCAGCAGCCAGTTCTCCCGAGTGAATATTTTGTAGTGAAACAAAGGTACAGGACCCTTATAAAGGTGAAGAAGCAGCAGTATGCCCATAGCCAATGGCAGGCACTGCTGGAAGCTGCACAGAAGAAAGATGCCAAAACTTTCTGGAAATTGGTGGCGGGAGTAGGGTGTAGAGATGTCCCAGTGGGGTCCTTCCCAGTGCCAGTGGATTCCTGGGAGGCACATTTTCAGAAGTTTTATGTGACTATGGATTCACAATCCACTTTGCTTCAACTCAATCCCGCAGCTTTCCCCCCATGGCTCCCTGTCATGGTGGGGGAGGTAGCTGAACAGGTAGCTGCCTTCCAGAATGCTAAGGCCCCAGGAAATGATCTGATTATGATAGACTGTATTAAGGTCAATATAGATTGGTGGGACCCAGTTTTGGCAGCAGTTTTCATGGTTGTAAATGATACTTGCCCCCCAGAGATCTGGGGAACGGCTATCATTGTACCTATATATAAAAAGGGGCCTAGGGGAGACCCAGCCAGTTATAGGCCAATTAGTCTTCTAAATACAATTAGCAAAATTTACGGCAAACTTCTGTTAGTTAGGCTCCATAGGTGGCTGGACGAAGAGAAAATTATGTGCCCAGAGCAGGCTGGTTTTATGAAGGGAAGGTCTACGATCTGCCAGTGCCGAATACTTTACCATCTTTTGGAGAAGTACAGGGTGTCAAATAAGCAGCTTTTTTGCAGCCTTTTGGACTTCAAATCCGCTTTCGATACTGTAAACAGGTGACAGCTATGGGAAAAGTTGAGCGGATACAAGCTGGATGCAAGATTATTGATGCTAATACACAACTTGCATATCCCTTAGGGTTAGGATAGATATGGAAGGACATCTCTCAGACAAGATACCAGACACGGGGTCAGGCAGGGATGTGTCTTAGCACCCACGTTATTTAATCTTTACATAAGCAACCTGGCCCCACGCCTGGCTAGACCAGATTACTTCCCTCTGAAACTGGCGGACAGACCACTGGGCTGCCTGCTATATGCGGACGACCTAGTGGTTCTGTCTCAAACAAAGGTAGGGTTGACTAGGCAGCTACATGAGGTGGGAGAGTATTGTAGGCAAAATAACTTGGAACTAAACCACAAAAAGTCCAAAGTTGTAGTATTCTCAAATGAAAGGTAGATGTACACCTGGGAGGTAGATAATGTAGCGATCCAACAAGTCCCTCAGTTCAAATATTTGGGTCTGCTTTTCCAGAAGACCGGGAAATGGTCAGATCATGTGAAAAGAGTAGTTAATGCCACCAAAGGCCCTTCCCTACCATTGACTAGGTACTTTCATAAAACAGATAAGACAGAAATAGATCTAGCGATTCAGGTATCCAATGCGAAGGTGAGGGCAGCTCTCCTTTATGGAGCTGAACTATAGAAGCCCCTAAGCAATGTGTCACTAAGTAAGATTCAGTTTGGATTTCTGCAAAGGCTCCTGAGAGTCCCAAGAGGTACCCCGGCAGCTGCGGTGAGGCTGGAGGCTGGACAGCAAGACTGGGATTTGGTGGCTTGGGAGCTTGGTTCATAGCTTCAACGCTGGCCCGAATGAAGGGACCTTGTATGCCTTTTTGAGCAAGGATGGGTCTGCTAATGTTGAGGAATTTGGGGGGAGATTGGGCTTCTCCCTGGAGTATCTCCAGGGGAAACACCCAGATTGTGCCCTTAAGGAAGTCCTTTGTCACATTAAGGATACTGCTAGGCAGCAAGATCGGGAAGCTATCAATGAGTCTCGTCATCTGCGTGACTATTGGCTTTGGGAACCGGAGGTAGGGTGTATGGCTTCTTACCTGCTCTTGTCACTGTCACCAAGGGCAAAATACCTACTTATATGCGCTAGACTCAATGCCTTTCCCTCAAGGGTATATGAGAGTAGGATAGAGGGTCTCCCATTTGTAGAAAGGTTATGCCCTTTTGATGGAGCTGGCGTTGGAACAGTACAGCACATGTTATTTGAATGTCACCTGTACGACAATGTAAGGGATAAGTATTTGCAACCGTTAATTCAGAGATATCCGGGGAGATCGTCTCATGGTTTATTGATTTATGCCTTGACTAATTTTGATTATTTGCAGTCTGTGGCTAAGTTCATTATATGTATGGTACCAGTTAGACAGGCGTCTGGAATTTAAAAGTAAAGATAGTAATTACCTTTTACTTGAACGTTGAATGTCATTTGTATATTTTAAGTTTCTATCTAATTTTTTGTATAGGATATACTTGAACTCTTACTTTTTAGTCTGTCTCCTTGATGGGGAAGTTGTATGTATTTAGAAGATACTCTATTGTATGTCATTGTTTTTAGATGTTGGCTATAGCCTGTGGCTCAGCTCAATAAATCTGAATCTGGAGGGGAAAAAAAAACCTTGCTCGTCGCTTCGACCACGTGCAGCCCCTCCTCTCCTCTCTTCACTGGCTCCCACTTTTTGAACGAATCCTGCACAAGCGCCTAATCTTCACCTATAAAGTTCTTCACAACCTTGCTCCCCCCTACCTCTCTGCACTAATTTCCCTCCGTACTCCAGTCCATGAACTCCGCTCCTCCTCTGTCCTCTCTTGCCCTCCCACACGTCCCCTGCTCCCCTAACCACCGTTGTCTCATCTTCCTAGCTGTCCCCCATGCCTGGAACTCCCTCCCTGTCCACATCCACCTCGCCCCCTCCCTTCGTACCTTCAAATCCCTCCTCAAGACCCACCTCTTCCGCTCTGCCCTCCCCAACTCGTCCTCACTCCCCTCACCTAACTCCTGCTGTTACCCTCCATCCAGTACAATCTGTTACCTGAGGTCTGTGTACTCATATCCTCACTACATGGACCACCAGCCATCATTCTCAACGTAACCAAGCCAAGCGCATGCACCTGGGAACTCACATCTTCATGAATGTTACACTCCTTGTATCTCCCTCTCTTCCCCTTCCTTCGTCTCCCCCCCACCCCCGTCTCTCAGATTGTAAGCCCTAGGGGCAGGGACCGTGTCTATTCAATTACTTTGTAAAGTGCCAGGTACATTGCTGGTGCTATATAAATGCTTGCTGCTAATAATAATAATAATAAAAAATAATAATAAATAATTAATTAATAAAAGGGCCTATGTTCACTGTTCATGACAGAGATCACCTAATACACAGAAACAGTTACACTGCCCTGCAGCCAATGCTGAATAATATATTTGACTTCTTTAATGAAGACATTTTTTTAAAAGTACAAGAAGAAAAGTTTAAAACATATGAGATGCTTTGATATTTTGATCCTATGCTGTAGATACACCAGTCAATGCCTCTTTTTAGCTTATTGTCCTACACTCAAGTCAGGCAAGGAAGATTTTCTTCTCACTTCAGTCCTCTTGCTTTGCTTGAATTCCTCATGCAATGAACTCTCTAATGTGACAAGCATATTCATCTGCATTTTAAAATGAGGCTTGAGTCTCCAAACCCTTAGGTCAGCAAGATTGCTAACATTCTCTTCAATAGGATCATCCATGTGAGTGTTGGCAAGGACTGGAGGGAAGAGTGCCCCTGTTTTCAAAATGCACATTTGTGTGGCCCTTAGAGACGGTGTTTGAAAGAATATCTAAGCTAGTTCTAGACATTTAAACAAGGAATTGTATCAAACTCACCTTCCTCATGTTGTTTGCTCTGTTACACCATATAAACTGGCAGAAAAACCTCCAAAACATATTCACTGTGATTTTTTCAACAGCTTTCACTTACTCTCACCCATAACCAGGGACCCGTCACTGAGTTCCCCCTATTGCCTGCAGTGGGGAAAATACAGTAAACTTGGATCCATGCCCATAATGTTGCTCTTGGAAAGTATAACCATGCAAATTTGAACCCAGCACTGTGTTCGTATCCATGGGAGTAAACAAGTTCCTGCTTTCTGTGGTTTCAAGTGAGGGTGATAATAAACATGCAGTCAGCGTTCCGGCTACACACTCCGGGAGGGGGGGCAGCACTTGCGGGGTCAGGTTGGGGCACAGAATAAATGTGTGCCCAACTGGGCCAGCTACTGAGCCCTCCCTTGCCCCACCCCCAGCAGGGGACCAGAACAAACATGCGACTGGGTGGCCCCATTCCCACCATGCCCCGTCCCCTGCTATGCAGCCATGGTGACCAATCATGGGCAGTCATGGCAATGGCAGCCCCAGATATGTCCGGGGGGGGGGGGAGCAATTCTGGGCCTGCTGCCTACTCGGGCCAGAGCAGCAGTGAACCCACATCTGGCGGCCCACCAAGAAATAAACGTAACAATGAGTCTTTGACCCAGGCAAGCCACAGCGGGCCCTCATCACATTTATTATCACCTTGAGTGCCTACATATACTCTAATCTGGATAAAACTGAGGATGTCATAATGCCTCTATACAAATCAATGGTGCAACCGCACCTGGAATATTGTGTGCAGTGATGTCCTTGTCTTCCGAACTGTGGCAATTCTGCATGTGGAAGATTTGTAGAGACAGGGCCATTCATTTTCAGACAACTTTCATTTAACAAGCAATCTGACCACATGTAAAAAAAAAAAAAAAAAGTAAACATAAAGTTACTAATGGAAGATGTTTAATTTAGTTTGGCTAGCAGTGGAGTAACAAAAATCCAAAATGGTGTTGGTAAGGGGGGGAACAAGTCCTCCCCTCTGATCCCAGCAAAATGGCAGTGGCTCTGCCACCTCATGCAGCTTCCAGGAAATTCAAATCCTGGCAGGAAGCAAAGTGATCCAGGAGGCAGTCCCCTCATTACTTTGGCTCCCTATAGTCCTCTCATTAATTTGGCCATGCTGCCACCACCATAGGGGCCACAGCACGGGGGTGGAGAGGGACAAAATTAAAGATTAGAATGTTGTTTGCTTTCCAAACTATGGGGCAAATGTGTCCCCTCTGTCCCCTCCACCTTGTTTTACACCCAGTTTGGTTGGTAACGTTTGCCATAGTAATGCTTTCCATAATCATATGCAGATCCCTGTAAGTTTCAATCAAAAGAGAGAGTACTACGTACAAAAAGTTTATTTAGTAACAGCTTTGTAAACATCTGAGGTAAATTAACATTTACATCCACTTGTTCTTACAGAATTTAATACACAAGGCACTTCTTCAAAGACAGCACTTTGAAACAGTTTGCTGCTTTTCATGTTATTACAAGTCCCTGACTGACCAGAAAACTCTTTCCTTTTGTTGTGAGGTTCTGAAATGGAAAAGACACACATTCTTTGGGCAACAAGAAACCTCTGAGTAAGCCTTCTGATGCAACACAACTTTGAAATTGTGAAAAAGGATGTCACTGGACACAGGAATAGGCCGTTTTACACAGATGCCACACACACACACACACACACACACACACACACATACACCCCAGTTCGGTGTTCAGGCATGTGTTCAGGGGAGGGGGCATCCGTGTATACGGCTAGCGGTAGGTGGGGGGATGGGTTTCCACTCAGTGTTCTCCTGTGTGAACATTGAGCAGGATGGGTAGGGGTGCATGCGTGCTCCTGCACAACACCCACCTCCACCCATCTCCACCCATGGAGCCTTCCGGAAAACCGGAGGAGGCTCCGTGGGTGGAGGTGGGTGTGTGTCCGTGTAAATGGTCTCTCACACACACACATCTTCACCCACTACGCAAAACACCCATCCTCCCACCCACCTCCGTCCATGTAAAAAGGCCCATAGATTCTTCATTTAGTGTATGTTCACGCTGATTTCATGGAGGGCTGAAATTAGGTTGTTGTCATATTAAAGAAAACTTAGGGCCCAATTCTGCAAATGATCCCACTGGCATCAGAAGAATAACCTTGTCTAGACATCTTGAGGGACATGCTGTTTGTCTGGATTGTAGAGGTGTTTGGATATGGGAAAATTGTAAAGCATGCCCAGAATAAAGAAGGATCCTGTTACAGTTGTCTGGTTATGGGGAGTTTGATGAGAGTTGGTTTGCAGAATCAGACCCTTATTATTTAGCTTAAAAACAAAATATTTACATTTAGTAAAAAATGTCCACAATGTAAAAATGCAGTGTTTCTCCACAAGTAGTATTTTGTCTGGGACTTTAAATCATACTGTCAATTTATCACTTAGAGAATTGACGTCCCTGATAATTTTTCCATTAAGCATCCAAACAAAAATAGAGAATCAAATTATTAAATTTAATTGTTTGATAATCCCATTCATGATGAAGAATATTTTTTTTCATAATACATATGCTCCCTTTAGATCACATTTCGATATCCTACATGGAGGAAATTGATAGTTTAAATAACTGGTATGAATTTCCAATTTCAAATGAACTTTTCTTAGTGGTACTGCCTTATTTCTGAAGATTTCCTTTGTTATATTAAGACTTTTCCTATTTTTTATAAAAAACCAGAATTAACACATTGCCAATGTCATTCTTTTAGTTCTAGTATACCAATGTAAACCTCAAGAACAATGTATTTATTTAGTCCAAATGTGCAATTCTGAAACTGAAGACTGAATGTAAACTTCAAAAAACCAAAGTTACAGACAGAGCACACATTTCACAAGAAAAAACACAGAATAAATAAAACAAATACATTTGGGGAACAGAATGTTAGCCTTTTAAAATCAACTGTATTAAAGATTCAATAAATAAAAAAACTGGGTCTAGCTGAAAAAAGAACCTAAATACTATCTCTCTCTCTTATTTTTAAAGGGTTGCTTTAATTATTTTACTGATCCTTTTAGGTAGTCATACGAGATGATAATATGAAGAATTACAGTATATCAGTGCACTTAATTAGTAATGAGTGCCCTGATGGTTACTGAGATGGAGACAAAGTAGTTCAGATGATACCTTCTGTTGAACCAACTTCTGTTAGTGTTGAACTTATTGGGCCAAATTAATGCCTAATGTAATTCCCTTACTTTTATGCACACCAGCTGACATCTGGGGTGACGCTATAGATAAGTCTGGTCCATTTTGTTTCTTCAGTGCAGGTGACATGTTTGTAAGAAGTTATAAGACAGTGCTGAGGTGGCTCAATAATTTTAAAAATATCATTTTTTTATGAAAAATCATGCATTAGATTTCCATAGAGAGAATACTCAGTTATTAAATGATGGGTGAGTTACCAGGAGACTGTAGTAGACTGTTCACTGAACTGAAATGTGAAAGAAAGAACTGTGTAGCTATAAATAATTTGTGCTTCATTTTCTTTGGTATGAACTGATAGCAGCACTAATTTAAAAAGGAAAAAGGCCCAACTACAGAAAACAACAGAATATGATTTAAAGGCATACATTTATAAATTTTAGAAGATATTTGTATTTCTTTGGCTACACATTCCATAGTTAGTTTGTAAAACTATCAAAAAAACATACCAATGGAAGTCGTGCTTCTGCATGTAAATGTCAATAGGTCACCTGAACTATTGCAAGAAATAAAATGTGTAACTGGTAACTTGTGACCTTTTTTTTTCTGTTTTTCATCTTTACTTTGGCATTCTTTAGCAAATAGTTTTATTTTATTTTTTTTAAAAATCAAATATAGGAGGTGACAAACTTCTACGCCACACACCTGTCCACACAGTGAAGATGAGCACTTCTTTCAACTTTAAAATAATACTGGCTCTGGTTCTTAGTGATTTCAATGGTAGTTTTGTCTCTGCAAGAACCACGGAATTGATTACCACGACTGAAATTAAGAAGCATTTTATCACCCTTAGTATTAATGTTAAGGCAGCCAAAGAAGCTTGAAATTTTACAGCTCTTTTGGTAGAACTTAAAGAAGCATGTGTTTAAAACGTAACCTGCGAGTTGTAGCTTTGCTCTGTCTTATCTACTATTTTCTCAAACTGTTATTGGCCTGGTCTAGAAATTAGTTTATTCCTAGGGTGCACAATTAGAGTTGTATTTCCACCCCACTCACCTTCTTCAAGACTGTATGACTGAAATAATGAGCCTTGTACAAAGACAGCTTTCCAGTTTGTGTCCTTACTGTACCCAAAAATACCACATACCACAAGATTCTTTTAGCTAAGAAGAACACAGGGATGCTGTAGAGCTGAGCAGTGGATGATGCTGCATGTCCTGGCACATGTAAAATCCTGCTATGGGATTCTGGATGTGTGCCATCCCATGACTTTGCTATAGGTATGGAGAACATGAGAAAGCGCCCTTAGATATATATGCTCAATGTGGGGGGCTTATTCCATGTGGGCGGGGAGGGAGGGACAGCCATCTGACCACCAGTGGGGATACGTGTGCGCTCCTGTGCTCCACCTACCTTCACCGATCCCACACACATGGAGGCACTGGGGCAAACGGAGGCGCCTCCGTGCATGGAGGTGGGTGGGTGTCCATGTGACATCCTGCCCATGAGCGGCACACTCAGCGCAGCCTTCACCTATCCCCCCCGCACCACGGCGCCTCTCGAATCTGTGTAAACTGGGCCTCAGTGTGGTTTGAGCTCAAGCAAGGACTGCAGGATCAGAAACCAATATGTGACAATGGATCAAGTTCTGCTTTAAAGCCTTGATCCAGTAAATACTGTACTCCAAAGTGCTTTGCTGCATCAGAGCCTTTCACTGCAATCCTGCACCCATTGACATCTGTAGCAAATTCCCATTGACTTTATTAATGGCAGAGGATTGTGCCCTTATTCCTACCGATGTAAAACATGCATGACTTTATTGACATCACTCTTTTTCACACTGCTTTCTGAGATCAGAATTTGTCCCAAAGAATTTTGATTCAGGTCTCTACCTAAATAGGTCATTAAAATACAGAGATGCACTTTATGTTACTTCATATTATTTATCATTTAATTATCAGCATCTGGTATAAATTTTAGTAGATATAATAATTTTGAGGGCTAACTTCTGCCCTTATTTACACCCATACAACCCTACAGGCTTCATCTGGCTTAACCGGTGTTACACCTGTGTAGCTGAGAGTAGCATTTGTCTTGTAACTTGTAAAATGGGTTTTATAGTTTAAAAGGTAGCTAGTTCACAAGAGGATGTATGACCACAAATAGTGGCTTTCTGTTCCTATGCCATTTGGATATCAGCATCATTGACAAATGCTTTTTGACTTTATTATATTTGCAGTGTCTGCCCCAAGACCCTCAGCAATAAAGAGTCAAAGTCTGCAACCCTTTCTCGCACAAGTGGTACCTGAAGTCAGTGGGAACTGCTTGCATAGATAAGAGTCACAGGGCTGAGCCATAACCTAATCCAGGGCTGTCCACTCCAGATTCTTGGCCACTGCAGGCTGAACTGTCTCACAGCAATTTGCTGGCAGGCCAGATGGTACAAAAATCTCTTTGAATATATAATATAATTTCAAGCCCAGGGGCTGGATGGAACCCTGCTGCTGACTAGATCTAGCCTGTGGCCTGCCTGTTGGACAGCCCGGATCTAATTTAAAGTGGTCAAGAAGCTGTTTAAGTCCATTCAAGAAATGTTAAAAATTAAAACCTTGTTTTCTCTCTTGATGGGAAATATGAATAGTTTGTAAACATGAATGTGTTAAGGCAAAACGTACTGGCAAATCACATTGGTGCTTTTGGCTACAAAGCAACTGGCAGTTTTATTTTAACTAAGAGGACGTCAGAAGTAGTCCTAGCCATTTGGAACATGGAAAGGATTATTTAAATGCCCTTCAGTGACCACATTACTGGAGTTGGGATAATTCAGCTTTATTGCAGCGTTGGATTTCAGTTAGTTTATCTTTTCAACCATTCGAATAAAAGTTGGGTCTGAGACTGCATCTATTGTGTATCCAAACCTCCCATTCCCAGCTGCCCGTGCTGACTGACTTGACCATATATACTGCACAGAGAATGCAGGACTGAGCCTCTTGTAACGGAAATAGAAAATTACCCATCAGTTTCCTCCACCATTTCAAGGAAAACACACAACTCTTAAAAAACACATATTTATTTACCAGGGGCCCAATCACACATTCCTTCTGGCACCCAAAACTCCATTTGACTTCACTAGGAGTTTTGCTTGAATGAGGACTGCAGGATCAGAGGCCAAATCCTGCTCTAACTGAAGTCAATGAGAGTTCCATGGCATAGACTTCCATGGCAGCAGAATAGTACTCCAGGCCCCTAGAATGTTGCCATGGTATTATCACCTTTTCTGTGATACAGTCTATTCTACATCTGCCTTTCACTGACTTGTAAAACATCACATTTTTACCAGTACATAGCAGGAAATGTTGCTTTGAAAGTTTTTAATACTACTAGTTTTTTTGTTCCCCTTATTTTCTCCTGTGAGAGCAACAATTAAACCAAAATGAATAAGTACATGGTCAATTAATTTTAAACCTACAGATTAAGGTTATTCTACAATGTTCAAATACTTTAAGATGTGCACTCTAGTTTTACTTCTATTAAGCATTTTTTCCACTAACTTAAAATGATCTAAGTCTGCATCTAGTCACCTAAAATGCAGAGCCCTACTTCACCCTATTTTGTTCACAAGCAACAAAAGGGGCTACAATGGACTGAAACCCTAATCCTTATTTGTATTTATTTATTTCAGTCAATTTGTTCTGCACCATATGGTAGGAGGGGGTGTGGTTTCATCTCCTGTCCTTCTCTTAGCAATTTCAGAAGTCATTAAAAAAAATATAACCAAACATATGCAAAGTAACACATGGGTTTAAAACATGGTATGGTCATGACTAGCAAACACTGGAGAGTCAAACCGGACACTTCCTCATGGGGCAAGAGTAAAAAATGAATAAAATAATAATAATTAATAGAAAGATGAAGCTCAGAATGATAAAATCTACTACAGGGGTTACCCAAACATTGCCCAGCCAAGAGGGCCACACTGGCATTTTGCCGTAAGCACAAAGGTTGTCTTAATTTGCATTAAATGGAAGGGATTGCAGTCACCCTAGTCTTTAGTGTGGCAGTTTGACCCACAGAGGTGACAGGTGCCAGCAGGCGATGTGCCGCCTTCATTTTCCTGGCGGTAATGCCATAGGTCTACATGGGGTTAAACAGGTTGGTAAATGGCTCTGCTCCTGAAGAGCTTAATGTGAACTAGGAAGGGAAAAGTAGCAGAGGCAGGGTGAGGAAAAGAGCAAAAGGCAAGGCGACAGGTCCCAAGGGCTAAGGGTATGACAAGCGCTCTCAGGAGATCATCATAACTGCCTGTTGTCAGCTGTCACCACCACCTGTCATCTATGAAGGTTTCTAATCTGGCTGCTATTGGGAGTTTAGCCATTGACATCACTGAGAGCAGGATTGGTCCCTTGGCCCACGGGCTGCGCTTTGGCCACCCCTGACCTACTAGAAAATGTCGATATTTATCCCCCACTACAACTCACAGAGTGCAAGAACAGCAAGCTTCAAAGTTTGGAACCCTGGCCTCCCCCACCCCCTGCATTGGGGCCTGGCCTCGCCCCCCAATGTGGCTTCCCATTGCGCTTCACTTTCATCATCCACTTCTCCCGATACTGGGAACCACGCTACACGGCTAAGTCATCTGACCTGGCTCTACTGCTGCTTGACTTACTAGCCCTGCTTAAACGCCGTGTGTCTATGAGTAGCGGTGGCTCATGCATCTCCACCATGGTGCAGGCAGCTGACATGGGCTGCTCTTCCAAACCTTCCTCTTCACCTTCTGCATCCCATTTGCTGCCACTTCCCCCACTCAGGCTGGTGCTGACACTGCTGCTATTGGCTGCAGCAACAGGGAGCACAGGAGGTGTCAGTAGTGGCAGCTGCATCCTGACTTCCCCTTCCTCTGGTAGTTGTTGCCGGATGCTGCTGGGAGTAGAAGAGGCAGCTGAGCTAGAAGCTGGTGGTTTCCTCTGCTGCTCAACTGCCAGGTTAGCCCAGTTCTGCTCAGCAGCCAAGGCATGGCTGCTGCTGTTGAAGTAGGAGGTAACAGCTGGTGTCGGTGTTGGAATGGGGGTTGGGATTTGAGTGGAAACTGGAGTGGGAGTGACAGCCTTATGCCTCTGCTCAATGAGTGGAGGGCCATCAGGATAGCCAGCCAGCGAAGTTGAAGTTGAGGCCGGTTGCACCCTAGTGGTAGCCTCAGCATAGTAAGGCGGCACAGTTCGCAACGGGGTGATGACACGGGTGTCAGGCAGGCTGAGTGAGGCAGCTGGAGGCCCTGCTGGTGGCGATGGTGACAGCAAAGCAGGCTTGGAGTCCCCCGCTGCTGGGACTGATGCAACAGCAGTGGTGGTAGGGGTTGAATCAGGAGTGTATCTGTTGGTCATGCCCTGCTTGAGTTTCTTCCATCCAAGGTGGTAGATCTCGAGCATGTTGAGCAGCAGTGAAACACAGGCCACCACCAGCATGAAGACAATGAAGATGGTCTTCTCAGTGGGCCGCGAAATGAAGCAGTCCACAGTGTTCGGGCAGGGCCAGCGACTACAGCGGTAGAGTGGCTTCAGCTCAAAGCCATACAGGAAATACTGGCCCACAATGAAGCCCACTTCAAACACAGTTTTGAAAATGATGTTGAAGACATACGTGCGCAGCAGGGCCCCCCCAATGCGAATCTTACCACGCTCATCCCGGATCGGTGCCTTCTCCTTGCCCTTCTTTGGGGGTGGCTCTTTATTGCTGCCACTGGTGTTTCCACTGCTACCTCCTGCTGCTGACACCCCCTGGTAGTTGTTGTCCCTGCTACTCCCCTTCCTTTTCAGCTCTTCTTCTTTTTCTTTCTTCTTTTCCTCCATGCGTACAATGTGCAGTACATGGCCCAGATAAATGAGCGTTGGCGTGGAAACAAAAATGATCTGCAGCACCCAGAAGCGGATATGGGAGATGGGGAAGGCTTGGTCATAGCAGACGTTTTCACAACCAGGTTGCTGGGTGTTGCATGTAAAGTCTGATTGTTCATCTCCCCAGACCTCCTCAGCAGCAGCCCCCAGCACCAGGATCCTGAAGATAAACAGTAATGTCAGCCAAACTTTGCCAATAACCGTGGAGTGCTCTTGTGCATTCTCTAATAGTCTCCCCAGAAAGCTCCAGTCACCCATTGTTTCAGATCTCTAACCTACAATAAGAACATTATAGCAGTGTTATTACAAGAAAATAAAGAAGCTGGTCAATTAATCAATCTCAATATGTACACTCAAATATTTTGTTAATCCAAATTGACATTTTAATAAAATATTTAAGTAAAATGGTTTGAATATTTTATACTACATAATATTCAGTGTGTGTGGAATTACATATGCCTATGTAAGTTGCCAACATCCATGTCAGTGGGCAAAAACAGGCGTGACTTAGGCCCGGGCCCCACCGGCATGTGTAAACACATGCCTCCAGATGTTGGCCTTGGATTACCCAGGGGAGTGGTGGTGGCTAGTGTGGGCTGTGACCTCGACAAATCTCTAAGGTCACAGCCCAGGCTAAGGGTCGCCCATGTAGGCCAAAGTGGGACAAAGTGGGCCAGAACAGACTAGCATGTTTGTTTGGGTCCTGCCATACCCACCCTGGGCTGGGGACCGCCACCAAGGCTGTTCGCCATGGCTGGGAGCAAGTCACTGGCAGAGGTGGCTGCCCATACTTTTGTTGTGCTTCCGGCCCTATACAGGCTGCATGGGTGGCAGGATGGCTCCCTGGACATGGGCACATCAGTTTGGTGCCCCGACCTGAACCAGACTGTGTCACCCAATATTTTCTGCCCCAGGGCAGGCCGAGGAACTATCCCACAAACCGCATGTCTGTTTTTACCCAATGAATAGATCATTCTGATTTGATAATACTGTGCATGTGCTTTACACAGGTGTGAAAACACTACACAAGAGATAAAGCAGGAGGCAGCTGGAATTATAAAATCCTAGGAGACGGCATTACTGTATTTATTAATATATAATCACCAATTTTATCTAGTTCTAAATATGACACAGATTCTTATTCTTGCTTACTTTAGCAAAAAGCAGAGTTGCCAGATTAATAAAAAGATTTGAATACGATTTTTTTTCTCCAGAATCCTTTCAATAAGCATACACAGAGTGTTGGCAATTCAGTTAGGTTATTTGGCCAAACAAAACTAGGCTTGGAGGATCCATAGCACCCACGTTTTTGGTACATGTAGCTATTATTAAATTTTCAAAATTGATTAGTGATTTTGGAGACCTCATTTTTTAGGTGCCCAACAACTTGCAGGGGCTTCCGTATAGTTCACTGTGGGTATTTTCAGACATGATGGTGCATGGGGTCATCACACTTTGATCCTGCGTGTGGGGAGGACCCTCACCCCGGGCAGGATCTGGTCTGACCACCAAACAGACCTGCCAGCGATCCGGGCTAGGGATGGGGTGGGGAGAGGGAGGGGCAACGTGCAGATGTGGTCTGCATATCCCCATCCCCTGTGCTGCTGGGCGCGGCCCGCCCGCCCACCACCTTGATGGTCGGGTGCAGCAGCCTATAAGGCTGCCACACCCACCCAGAACAGAGTCAGGTAGAGAGGACCATCACACATGACAGCCCGCTCTACCCCGGTCCAGGGATGGCTTCCCCAGGCCACAGCAGTGTTTAGCCCATGCTGTGACTTGGCAAGAAGCCCAAGTAACAGCGTGGTCTAAAAACTGCCACAGTCTGGGAACAGCCCTGATCACACATGGGGAAACATCTGGCGGGCAGGAACAGACATGATGGCATCATGGGTGGCCATGAAGGTTAAAGTGTAGCCACCCATGGTATTGTCACGTCTAAAAATACCCTGTGTTTTCCCCATTGATAACAATGGGGAAAATGCAGTGAACATGGGTCCCTGCTTATAGTGGGGTGAATGCTTGGTATTTTCTGAAAAACAAACTTCTCCTCAGTGGGAGGAACCACACAAGACACCTACTTCAGCCTGATCCCACTCCGGGCAGTCTTACCACTTCCAGCAGCTGCACATCTAGATGTGTATGGTAAGACTGCCCAAGGCACAACAGCTTTTCTACCCAGTTGCCTTCTGCCCCGCCACGCAGTGAGGTCCGCTATAAGGCTTTGAGCAGTGGCCACTCGCTCCAGTCCTGCGTGGCCATATCTTGGCCAAGGGTGGGATAGTGGTCGGACCAGGAGAGAGAGGCGGGGCAGGGACCAAACATCTGCCCTGCTCCCTGCATTGATCCTGCAGTGTGGCAGCTGTGCTTGCCTGCCATGGGGCCACATGGGGATTAGGCCCTTCACAGCTCATGTGGCTGCATCCAGGGTGTCTCAGGTGAGGTGGCCAATGTCACTAATCACTTTGAAAACTCATGCCCTTTATTTTCAATTTGCTTCTAGCTGGGATGCATGTACAACACAATGCTGTAGGAAATGTTTCTGCTTCAGACCATGTGCTGTGATTTCCATGGGTACTTTCAGACATGACGCTAACCACCCTTTAACCACCCTTGGTGGTTATTTATGCATGTTGCAGCGCTGTATTGGTGCCCTATGCAGCCCTGCAACATGCATAAATAACCACCAAGGGTGGTTAGCGTCATGTCTGAAAGTACCCCATGTCAGCGTTCTTCTAAAACAAACTAACTCTCTGCTGTTTAATACAGCTTTGGGCAATACCCAAATCATCCTGCTGCAATCTCTGCATCTCCATCAGCTGGAATCCTAGTCAAGTCCACAAAGGAAAATCTGTATAATATTAGTTTTTTATTCATGCAACTGTTCTGTGTTTAAACTTCTGCGATACTGCTGTTAGAAAAGGTTGAATACAACTATGGTACAACTCAGTGAGGTGGGTTAGCATGACAAAATTGTTTTTAACACTTTCCTCCTTAGCATGCAAAACAAACCACACACGATATGCGGGGAGACAGATGGGGGTATACTAGACCTAAAGGCAAGGAAAAGCATTACCTACATGGAATGTATTCAAATTACAAATGGAAAATATATAATATTTAGTGATTTGTGTGAAGTAATTTGTAGCATTCAGTGTCTGCTATTTTGTAAAGCTCTGGTGTCTTCATGACATGCAATAACTCAAGCAGTTTCTATGGCACAATTATTTAGCCATTAGTTATGTGAGAAACATAATCATATATGCCCTTCATCACTTCATTTTTTTCAAGCTATTAAGTGAATGCCTGGTAGTAAAGTTACATTCTATTTAAGATAACACAGCTTTGGTATATGAGATAATAACATTTCTTATTACTGCACCTTTTTGCCCCCACAATGTCTTTTTGGATAGATCTTCCAGATACTCAGTGAAAGTATATTCATTTAAAGATCTCACCATAATTGGAATGTTGTGTCTATTTTTTCCAAAAAATGAAATAATTTTACTTAACAGGATATTATCTTTGCAAACACTTGTAATAATAATGTGCAGTTATTTATTTAGAGTTATAGGGGATATATTCACCTTTTGTCACTGCAGTTACGTCTGCTGGGCTAACTATTATCTTATTAAATCTCTCAACTTTTTATTTGTAATACAAACATCTAATTTACCACAATGGTTTTCAAGCATAATTAGATTGTTCCTATAGTGATGCCAATCAATAAACACACTATTAGGATGTATGCATTTTAGAACTTGTGTCCCTAGCTACCTCTTAAAGACACAATGGATTTTAAAATGATTATTCCCACAAAGTGTCACTTTAGGGCAAGGTCAAAGTTGTTTGGGTACCTTAAACTGTCAATTTCCTTATCTTAACATGTTTGGGTTTCTTTTAAGTTCAAATAAAGTCAAATCTCAGTTTCCTGGGTTTATGATGCTTTGCTTTGGGACAATAACAAACGCATTAATTTTTATTTTTTAAAATGATAGATAAATACCATAAGTACAAGAAGCAAAAGGATTAAGTTACAGAAAGGAAGATTTTGGTTAAATATTAGGAAAGCTTTTCTGCCTATGGAAGTGATTGGGCAGGGGGACAAGTTTACTAAGAGAGGTTGTGGAATCCACAGTCATTGCGATGGAAACTTTTAAAATTAGACTGGATAAACATCTTCCAGGTTTAGATGTATACTGCCTCAGTTGTAGAGATGGACTAGCTGACATCTGGATGTAGCTGTAGCCCGACAATCATAAGATAAAAGGAGATGGTGCCCATTTTGAAAAAGTGCGGTTCTTTCTGAGCTTCTCTAAAGAACTTCAGCATCCAGCCCATGCTAAAGCTATTCAGGCCATATTTGTTTATGTTTTTAAGGGTTTTATATTGTACTTTTATATTGTATTTTTATATTCCGTTTATTTATTGTATGCCGCCCCGAGCTTCCATTGGGCAGGAGGGGGAGGGTTATCAGCTATGAAATAAATAAATAAAAATAAATAAAATAAAGGCGAGATCTTCAATTATGAAAAAAGACAGATGGGGAAAATCACTTTAACCCTTGGGGAAAAAAATCACACATTGCTCCTGGTTTATCGAGTCTCCTGCCTGCCAGATTTTAGCGATTGTTTAATTAGACAATGCCTGAGCAGAGAACATTCAATATAAAAAATCCTGACAGATAATGCTACATTTCTAAAAGGATTCATTTAAAAAGTAATGCTAGCTCATGAACAAATAATGATGTAACCAAGGAGAAATACAGTGTATTCTTCATATAGGACAAAAAAGTTAAATCCTTTTTTAAATTGTCAAGTTCAGCCTTATGGACCTGCGCCTGGTGCTTCCATAATGCATTGTTTCACAGACAAAGCAATATGCTTAGCGCCTGATATTCAAAGCCATGGAATGCTCCCCAGGGGCTAGTTGCCTTGGGAGTTCTTAGCATCTCTGAAAAGTTTTTGCAGTGGCATTAGCCATTGGTAGAGAGGCCTTGGGAGAAAGGGGGAGTCTCTTTTTACTGGCCCAAGCACCTGTGCATTTCTACAAATATTGGAGCTATTATAGAGGGGGCAGGGGAGGTGAAAGCACATACTGGTCGGAAGGGTGGGGTACATTCTCAAAAACAAAAAAGCTACACAGTGGAAGCCTACGCTGCACAGAAAAAAATAAAGCTTTAAAAAAATATTGCATATTCTTACAGTCCATTTAATTCAGCACAAAAACATTTCTGTGCCCTAATATTGAAAGACATAAGACATGGGGTCTACAGCACCTCTGGAAAACACTTTGGATGCTGAACACCCATGAAAGTAGTTCACCTAAAAGCAGTTCACTTGTGGGCTTGGTTTAACTTTAACCTACATTTGAAAATGCTGGGTAGAGCCAGACTTTCTATGAATCTCCTTGCTATCGCATCATTAAGCAAGATCCCAAATCTACATATAAAACGACTCCCATTGATGTAAATGGGAATTCTGTTTATGCACATAGGAAAATGTGTGACCCTAAACATTAACACAATTTGTGTGCGCACATATGAGTTTCTTCTTTATGTTTGTTGAAGAGGAATGAAAAAGAACAAAGTAAAGTCTGTTTAATGTAAGTTCCTGGGGGAAAACGTTGACAGCAGTGACTGAACCCTTCACATCTGAGTCTTTATTTGAAAAACAAGTGACCGCGCAGGTGTCCTGATCACTTTTAAGCATACAGAGCCAAATACTACTTGGTTTATCCACATATCATGTGTCATTTCAAGCCATTGACAAATTTAAAGCAGAACTCCCTTCCCCCCTCCCCGTGGGGAATTCTGTTTAAGAATCAGTGGCACAGTATTACTCATTGAATTTAATGGAACTACTGTCAAGAATGAATTTAGTTATAGTTTAACAGTATTCAAATCACTCCATCGTCAGAATGCCTAAGGTATTCCAGAAAGAAATTTCAGTTCTGCAAAATTTGAGAGAAAAATTGCAACTATATAAATTGTCATAGCACTTTGCATTATATCTTAAACAAAATAATTCAATGATAGCTATACATCTTGCCAGTTACCACTTCTATTCATATTTGTGACGATGCTATCACAGAGAATGTCACCCAGATATTACATATGTAGGTGTGCCTATTTCTTTAGAAAATCATAGTTGTGTTTGTATGAGAAAATGTGCATGCAATGTTAGAGTCTGATAATTGCATTGATATGTTGTATCCCCAGAGCCATTCAGTTAATTAAATTCATTATTAGGGCTGTATTGCTGCAGCCATTTAAATTCCATTTTGGTTTCAATTAGAAGATCTTTAAAGTCCATGCCATGATATGAATCTTAAAAATTAGTGACAGAAAAAAAATTATAAGGTAATTTCATTCACCACTAGCCTCTAACATTTCCCCCCATGTTTAATTTTAAATAGATCAGATGGTGAGGCTTCTGCCACTTTCTTTCAAGGACTATATTAAAACTATTTTAAAATATTACTATCAGGGAACTTTCCCCCCCACTATTTAGGTATTATTCATACATCCTTTCTCCCATATGCCCATTCTTGAAAACCTCCTGTTTGTTTTTGAATTCACAAGGATCTCTCTACTAAAGTGTAAGAGAATGGTTTCGAACTGAGAAAAATAGTTGAGTAATTAAAATATGATTATACTAACTCTTATTTAAATTACAAAAACATCTCTCTCTCTTTTCATTTCAGCTAACTGGAAATTATATTTGCACTGTCTTTTTAAATTTTACTGGAAGGCGGCTGATTTAATAAAATAGATTAATTTATTATTAAAGGGGAGGGGATCCCTAATGCCTAGTATTGTATGAGACCCCCTGCAAGGCTTGTTTAAAAAAATGTGGCACTTATGGATCCCTTCCCCTCTAATAATAAATAAATAAATCTATTTTATTAAATCAGCTGCCTTCCAGTAGAATGTAAAAAGGCAGTGCAAATATAATTTCCAGTTAGGTGAAATGAAAAGAACACAATTTGTATTGAGAGAACAGGTGACATTTGAACTACATTCTCTCAGTTTAGAAGGCTTGTAAATAGCACAGCTTTATTTTATGAGGTAGGTGCTTTTGCTCCTATGTAACATTCATTGAAAATGTTTACATTTTTCTAGCCAGCCATTAGTGCTAGTAGGTCCTGACCTGCAGACAGATAGATTAGGTTAGATTAGGTTAGATAAGGAAAGCATTTGGAACTACTCTATTTTTAAGGATTGGTAAAATCTCTTAAGTGTGTGTAGGATTTGTAAGCTTGGGTGACCTTCCTGATAGGTGTTTACTGTGTGTAACTGAGCTTAGTGCTTACACCTGAACTCCTGATTTAGGCAAAAACCCACTGAAGCAGTGGGAGTTTTATCTGAATAAGAATCCCAAGACGGGAACCCACTAAGAGAATGAGTTCAGAGCCACGGAGATCTTTGGTCTGATCACCTACCAAAGTCTAGCTGTTAATCAGCCTCCGAAATAAAAGGAAAGTTTCTCGTTGATTTTTAAATTAAAATCGACTGACTTACCACATAGGAAGGATCAGGGCTCCCTCTCTAGAAATGCTTTGGAGCCGAAATTAAGCTAAACCTCCTTTCCCAGTGGCTCCCGCATGAATGAGGCGCATCTGTCAGATGCCCTAAGTCTGAAAACTGCCCGATTGCTACATCCGAAAAGTCAGGGAAAGAAGGTCCCTTCAGCTTGGGAATGAAGTGAAAGGCGATCTGAGTGATGGGGCGCGTGGGTTGCGCAGAGGGGAGCTAGTTGTGAGGAGCTACTGGGGCAGTTGGGGGAGACTGGCTCAAAGAGTATTTGCGAATCAGAAGGAAACACCTTAAATTGCCTTTCACTGTAAAACTTTGATCCCTTTTGTTTAGCGGAGTCCGCCCAGCGCTGATCATTTCCTTCCACGTTTATTCGGTTCTGTTTGACTCTTAATGCCATTCCCACTCGCAGAGCTCAAGCTACTGTTTCAGGCTAACATTTCTTCAGGAAAACAAACCGCTTGCTAGCAGGTGCTGCCCGCCCTCCCCCGTCTTTCTGCTATTAACTCTCCCGTAGATGTTAAACTCCAGCAGATGTTAATCGGGTGCACGTCAGCCTGTTTCTTCAATTTGATTAGGCTGATTATATTAAAATACAGTTCCATCTTGAAGTTGCTTAAGGATATTGACCTTTAGGGTATATCTCTAAGGGTTAATATACCATTAAGCGTTGGAGAAAGCCAAGCACGTTTGCAAACTTCAAGTTAACATTACCACAATATTGAAAGGAGAAGAGCTGAAACCATCTGAGTTGAATGCCAATACACATCTATTAATATCTCTGTTTATCAAGATTAATACAAATATAATCTATAGTATATAATGTAGCACTCATTTTTGGACTGACACCTTTTTAAGAAGCTACATTGAATATTAATTTGGTTGGTGAATTTTCCATCACTACAAAAGTAAAATTATAGACTCAAAAGATTGGAAATAAATGTACAGGTCTCTCCGGGTTGAATTGCTAGCCAAAAATGGGAACAGTTTAGGGTTAAATTGCTTATTTTTAAAAGGCCACATATATTCTTCCAGATGTATTTTGCTTAGATCGGTGTTAAGTAAAAATAATGGGGTAGGACAGGCTACACAGATAATCTAATGCTATCAGTTTTGCTTCACTCGCTAAAAATAAACATTCCTTAGTATTTAGCGTGTGCAGGATTGTTTTAACCCTTTCCTGTAGTTTGCGTACGTCACTATTTCATTATAGCAACGGGCATTTTATGAATCCTCTGCATTATAGGTCTCTATGTTCCACCCTCCTTAGATGCTTAACTCAGCAGGAAGCAAACTGCTGAAGCAGGGCAATCAGTGCCAAACCAGCTGATGCTTAGTCTGAACAGATCCCCATTTTTTTTTTAAAAAAAGTTTTCTTCTCCAGTATTATGCCTTTCATATCTGTCTTTCCTCAACATTCACATTATGATTGACAGCACAGGCACTGCATTAGAAGAGAATACAATTGCAGTGCTTTTCTGGGGCGAATCTGCAATTGTTTCTGTACCTGCTTTCTTAATCATCTTCATTCACTCTGAGATGCACGGATTAGGTTATAATTTGTTTAAACTCAGGAGTAGATCTCGGTCAATCTAATAGCATCTTCATTCACACATGGGGTGTGTGGGTGGGTGGGTGTGCGCGCGCATAGTATATTAGAGTTATCCATACAGCATGCAATTATTATATTTACACTGCTACAAAATAACTATTATAAAACTATAATTCGATAGAATTGATTATAATCCTACAATGGATGATTACAAAAGATGATGAACACCTACATAGAAACCCTATTTGTGGCAACACATTCAAATTTTTAAAAAACAATCACTCAGACAAGCTATGCTGTAGACCAAAGGAACCCACAAACCGCTGTTAAACTCCAGAACTCAATGTGTGGCTGTAGTGAAACCGCTAGAAAATCGGATTGCTCTTTCCCTCTTTGGAAAAGCCAGTCTTGTGAATGATTTTGACACGCCACCGGATTGAGTATTAACGAGCCCGGGAAACTTTGCTTACACTTTGCAGGAGAAAATTACTGTCAAGTAGTAATATTTACTATTAATAATTTATTTATTATTATTATTATTTATTATTTAATTATAAAATAGCACTTAGATTGTTTAGAGGTATCTTGATAGAATACACTCATAGCTATTGAAAATAATCACTCCAAAAGGAGGAACTTTTAAAAGTATATTTGGGAAAACAACAACCCCAAAACCGATCAAGGAGGAAAAACTATGGAATTAGGCCGCGGTCCCCAAAGCACTGACTCAGGAGTAGCTCGGTGGAATCCCGCTCCGGAGTTAGCGGCTTGTGGGTCGCGCCTGTTGTCACTTCTAACATTCTCTAGAAGGAGGCGAGTTGCTGCCGGTGACATTGCGAGCGAGCGAGGCCCCGAGTCTCCAGGAACTGGACCGTTCTTTATTTCCTAGCAGTCAGTCCCTTTGGAGGAGGAGGAGGAGTAAGAGTGCAATGCTACTAGTGTGCTGGGCGCTCGGCACCGTCGGTTCTCAAGCCAGCCCGCTCTTCGGCTCCCCTTTAACAGCATCCCAAATCATCCCTGGCGCTGAGCGCACCATGCCATAGAGTTAGCACCGGCGGGGTCGCAGGCTGCCGGGAGTGCCTCCCTCTCTCCCTCCCCCTGCCCCAAGCCCGGCATGGGAGCTTCGCCCAGGCAGCTTACCCAGCAGCTCCGATCGCGGCCGGCCGGCCGGCCAGCCAAGCAGCCCTGGCTCAGCAAGCTCCTTCTCTGCTGCACATGGGCTGCTCCAGGGTGGAACACGCCAGAGCACTCCCCGCCGCCGCTGGCCGGCGCTGCTAGTTAGCGGAGTCCAGGGAAACTTAGCGCCCGACTCTGGCAGAGCCCAGGCTCTCCCCTTCAGCCATCTCTGCTGTCGCATTGTGTGACCATGCATGGCTGAACCCTCCGAGTTAGCGGCAGGCTGGGCGGACGCCACGCCCCGTCCCGTCCAGTCCAGTCCAGTCCCGTCCCTGGCTGCTGCTCATCAGTTTGGCTGCAGAAGGCAGGACTTGCTACCTCGCTGCGATCCTCACAGGACTTACTCCGGAGTCCGGGGTAGCTCACTGAAGCCTGCTCCGGAGTAAGTGGTTTGAGGATGGGTAGCGACCTTGGCGCTTTGTTAGCGCTCCTAGCGCAAGTGAACGTCAGTTAAGGCGAAGGGGCATCTTTTAGGGCAAAGCAACCCTCTGTGGCAAGGCGGTAGCTAGGACGTTGACATGAGGGAGGGAGGGGAGGTTCTTCAAACTAAGGCTCTTAAGAGGGGTGGGGTGGGGGGGAAATCTGGAAAACATCTTATTTAAGGACGGGAAATTTACCCCCGTTATGGGCCTGCTCTGTAGGATTCCTAAGCTTAGGAGTGTTTTGGAAGACTTTTGCTTCAGATAAGGTTCCGCTGAAAGACTAGAAGAGGCAGTCAGGTGAGAATAAAACCATGGGCCTGATCCAGAACAGTGCTCCCCCCCCCCCAAAGGAAGTACTGGTGACCCACAAAGCCTCAAACATAGGGAGCCCCAGCCTGTGGAGAACCCGTGGCAATTTGGGAGGTCCCCCTCCCCCACATATGGGACCCATGAAAAAACTAGAATTAATTATTATTATTATTATTATTATTATTATTAGCATTTATATAGCGCCAGCGATGTA
>QEPC01008452.1:3469682-3480250 GCA_003113815.1 Sphenodon punctatus | reverse complement strand
TAATAATAATAATAATAATTAATAATAGATCACAGTATGCATTAACAGCTGGCCAAAAGAGGATACAGCATGACCTTGCAGCCTGCAGTCAAGGAAATGAGTGAAGCAGCTGGGGGTGTGTGTGTGTAAGTTCATCAGTCCTTAGTTCCTGAAGGGGCGTCCTCCCAGGGTTCCAATCTCACTGGGGTGGTGTCCTCTGGGGAGTGTTTGCTGGTGTCCTTCCTCACCCCCCGCGTGTGTGTGTGTGCCTGTTGCGGTGGCTCTTGGTGATGTTTGTTTGATGGGGCGGCAGGTGTTCTTGTTGTCTTGGGATCTCCTTGGCTGATCCCTCAGTCTCTGTTCTGGACCAGTTCCCTGGGCAACCTGGGATTACCATATGCTCCCAGCCAACTACTGGTGGCCCTCAAGTGTTACACTGGGTTAGCTTTCCTCAGCATAGTGAACAATTTCCAGATGCCTTAAAGAGCACCCAAAGGAAGGTGCAGGTAGGGTTGCCAGATCAAAATTTCAAAAATAAGGGACATTACAGAGCTGAGGGTCTTACTGAAATAAGCAAGGTCAATTATATTTCATGAAGTGCTGTTCAGAATAAGTGACATAAATTATGTAAATAAAGGATGGTCATTATGTTCTATTGGGCTGCAGGGCTCTAAAATAAGGGGTGCTCTCTTAAAATAAGGGACACCTGACAACCAGAACACACATCACACACACACACTTTGGAAATAAAGAGCCGACCGGTTATTTTAACACCGCAGACAGACATTGGAGACAATCTCTCCAACGTAAGGGTGGGGGGACCTTAGGCTCAGGAGCCAAATGCAGCCCACAGCTAGTTTTTATTTGTGCCCTTGCCAGTCCCTGAATCTGGACCCTAAATCCAGTTCCTGCCCCCAAGCACTTAAAGACTGAGCTCAGGGAAAGGAGCAGAGTTGAGAGCTTGCATTCACGGACAGATGATGGCTCTATGTCATAGATCCATGATCTGGACCATCCTCTTCCTTCCCCCATCCTGAGCACACCCCTTAAACATCCCTATCCCAAACTTCTGCATGGCCCTAATCGCTTGTACTAATTTTCAAAGTGGCCTCTCAGAGGGAAAAAGGTTTCCCACCTCTGGACTATAGTATAAGAGGTAGAAGGTACTTTTCAAATTCCCACTCCCAACTCTAGGGTAGGAACTTGCAATTCACATTTACTGTCTGCAAGAAACAGCGCCACCCGGTGCCCTGCAAGAGTAAAAGTGAATATCTGAGCAGCAATTAATGAGAGAGATGGGAGGCAAAGTGCTCAGATTACAGAGGGTCCGTAATTGTATTTACATACCAAAGTACAAATGACTACGGGTTTACACTTGTGAATCTGGCTTCATGTGTTTGGATTAACTCATCCTCTCACAAGAGTGGGCAGAGAGACCCTAGGTGATAAGATCACCCTAGGTGATAAGGTAGCCTGTGGATGTTAACATTAGCCCACATTAGTCAACACCATTTGTTAGGTGTTCACCTCCACTGGACATGGGGCTGACATGCCCCACCGCACCTGCAGCCCCCGTGTATGGCATGGTCTCAGAGAATGTAGAGCCCACCATGCAGGTGAATTCTGGCTAATGCAGGGTAATGTGTGCCCACATGTCCAAGTCCCATCAATTAGGTTACAGGCAGTGCCTCCAGGTGTACAGGTTTGCCAGCACCAGAGAATCGTGGACAGAAAATCCTAGAGCATCAGAGGAGCAACCATTTCCTGCTCCTCTCTCCAGTTTCTCACGCTCACTGGCAGTGCCAGTGGGGACTGCCTGTAAGCACATGAAAGACACACCGAGGGCTGCCCGTTTATTAAGCAGGACACACTAAACATATGAGTGGGGGCTGAGTGAGAGTTGCATGGGTTGAACCTTGATCCCAGTGGGCTAATGTCTCATTTGTTTACACCTTTAGTTGCCTACAAGTTAACTTGGGACAGTGAGTCACAGCTGTAGTTGGTGTGGGCATCAGAGTGAACCCCAATTCCCCTTAGAGACTAATTGTAGCAGGGCAGGCTAGGAGAGAGCCTGGCCCTTTAAGAGGAGAACAGGCCCTGGCTATTAGAGGGCTCAGATGGGCCAGGTGTGAGTGGCGGAGTTGAGTGAGATGCCATACCTCAGTTCCGTTCTGGCGAGCTGGGAGCTGTGTTGGAAGCTTGTGGGGTTGGGTGGGAGCCCTGGGGATGAAGAGAAAAGAGACGGCAGGATGGAGTGGGAGCCCAGAAAGGACTGTGAGCTGGCAACTGAGAGAGGGCTCTGTGGCGAGACTGGGGCTGTAGGGAAGCCCCAGACTGAGAGGGAGCAGCACAGGAGCCGAGGAGGAGTGCTAAGTAGTGGGGCTTGCCCCACAGACAGGGCTGGAGCTGGGCTGGAGAAAGGGCTCGCCCAAAGAGGAGCTCTGGGAGGTGGCCTGGACAAAGTGAATGGGACTAGGACTAAGGTACCCAAGACAGGGGAGTCGGGAGGGACTGTGCCTGACAGGGCCCCAAGGGACTCAGGTGTATTAATGAGGGGAACCACACCTGGCATGGGGTAAGGGCATCGTTAACCGTACAACAATAATAATAATAATTATTATTATTTTATTTACATCGCGCCCCACTGTCGGGTGGTTCTCGGAGCACTTTGCAACATAAAAACATGATATAAAATTCAGTTAAAACATACATCTGGTATATAAAATTTTAAAGGGTAAGGTAATGAGAAAGGAAGAACACATTACGTCAGCAGTGGATCCTAAAAGCACCTGGAGAATAAATAAGTCTTCAGGTGCTTTTTAAAGTTGAGGAGGGAGGAACTAAGTCGGACATCTGAAGGGAGCAAGTTCCACACTGAGGGGCCCACCACAGTAGAGGCTTGATCACCCACCAACTTAAGGTGCAATGGTGGGATCCCCAAACAGAAGATGATTCCTAATCACCGATACCAATCAGTGTGAGGCTCAAGGAACAGGTCGCAAATATAGCCAGGGCCTATGCTGCCCAGGGCCTTGAAAACCAACAGGGCAATGTTAAATTCAATCTGCCACTCCACAGGCAGCCAATGGAGAGAACAGAGGGTGGGCATAATATGATCATGGCTGTTCAAACCAATAAGCAGCCGAGCTGCCGCGTTCTGAACAAGCTGCAAATGATGGAGAAGCACTTCTAGAAGCCCATAGAAGAGGGAATTACAATAATAGAGCTTCATGGTCACAAGGGCATGGGTCGTCATGGCAAGGTCAGCCTGGGATATATAAGGGCATAGCATACACAAATTGCATAACTGAAAAAAACATCCCTGAACCATGTCTGATACCTGAGTTTTCATGGACAGAGCATGGTCAAAAATGATGCCCTCTAGGAGAGTAGGGGTTGGGGGTGAGGTCCCCCCCCTTTTAATGAGGTTTATAAAGGGAGTTTTATTGTATTTCTATTTTATATGTTTTATGTAAGCTGCCCTGCCCTCACCTTTAGGGGAAGGGCATGGCAAAAATCTGAATAAATAAATAAAATAAAATAAGTTCTTTACCTGGTCCACCACCTCCACCTGCACCCCCCTCCCCCAACATGGAGAAGCCCAAAAGAGATGAGGGCATCCTCATACCAACTGCCCCTCCCCAGTCTGCCCAGATTGAGTACGAGGTAGCTCCAGTGCATTAAGTTGACTATATCGTTTAGGCATTCGTCCAAGGCAGAGTCAGAGGTGACAGGGCTTAATACAGGGCAAGAGATATACAACTGTGTATCATCAGCACATTGATGATACTCAGCCCTGTGCATATACATCCTCGAAGAGTTGAATGTATATGCACTCTGTGCATGCACAAAATGGCTGCCGCTGTCATTTGTGCATGTGAGGCCCTCCCCCCAGGCAGCCATTTACGCATGCGCAGACCATTTTGGTGCCGTTTGTAAATTTTGTGAGAATGGCATCAGGAACACCTATTCTCATGAGAGTCTCAAACCAGAGAATCCCGTCAAGAACCCCATTCTTGACGAGATCCTCAAGGGGCTTGAAAATGAGTTTCAGACCTAAGAGCAAACCACGGCCAGTTGTATTTAAGTTCCAACATGACCGAAATGGCCAGCTTCCCTCAATCTAAAATCATCATCAGGTCATTCATCATGCTGACAGGTGTGATCTTTACTGTAGGTTAATAATTTTAAGGGGAAATATTCTGAATCTAGTTCAACTGACTGGTGTTCCTGTTAATTTTCCCCATACAGGAAACCAACACAGAGTCAAAGGTTTTAAAAGAAATGAGCTTTACTAAAAGAGTGATTTTAATGGTACAGATAATCAGACATTTTAATATTACTGGATGCAGTACACAGATCAGAGATGCAAGAAAAATAAATGAGAAATAAGGTTCAACAATGCATTCAATGAATAACTTGGTTCCTGCTATTAGCTAAAAGCTAAGATAAAAGAAGATATAAAGAGCTGCATAACTGAGTCAGATCAATGGTCTATCTTAGCCCAGTATTATTGCAACCTAACATGGCAGTAGGGTTTCAAATCTGGCTCTCCAGCAGAGGCCTCACCCAGGCTTGCTACCTGAGATCCTCCAAGATCCCCAGCAGAGACCTCACCCAGACATGCTACCAGCAATCCCGAATCAGAGATGCCACGGTTTGAACTGGGGAACTTAAACAGACAAAGCATGCTCACTACTGCCTGAGCCTGAGTCATGGCCACCTGTTCATGCCGAATGCTCAGGTGGCAGTCAGAACAGAGTCCTGCGGGTGCTGAGCTGTGCACATTCACCAATAGAAGTTGTGACTAAAAATTGTCATCTTAACTATTTGGTCTCTTATCTCTCTTGTAAGGCAGTCAGAAAACATCATACACAGTGGTGGTTTACCCCATAGAGTCTAAACGGGCTCAGCCCCAGCAGTAATATGCTCCAGGGGCCTCACCCTGTCGCTGTGAATGAGCTGCAGGGGCAGATGTTCCCCAAACCTTTAGCACCTCTGCCTAAGAGCTTCAGTGGAACTGGATCAAAGCAAGCCCTGCACAGCAGCACGCAAACTCTGTGCTACGCCTGCTCACAGCGTCCTGAGCACAGGCGGCTTAGGGTTGCCATGTCTCCTCTTTAATCCAGGATTCTTATGAAAAATACATGTTGCAGGGCTACACACCCCAGGACTCTGTTCTGAATGCCATCTGCGCATTGAGCATGCATGGCTCAGGTGGTAGCGTGCATGCTTTTTCTGTATAAGGTCCCAAGTTCAATCCCATGCATTTTCAATTCAGGATCTCTGGTAAAAAGCACACCTGGGTGAGGCTTCTGCCGGGGATGCTGGAGGGTCCCAGGTAGCATGCCTAGGTGAGGCCTCTGCTGGAGAGCCAGATTTGAAACACTGCTGCTGTGTCAGGTTGTGATAATTTGAACCAATGCAGCCCTGCACCATGCATTTTTCATAAACGTCCTGGATTAAAGGGGAGGTATGGCAACCCTAAAACTGCTTGGTCTGTAGATGGAGCACGGGGTGGGGCCAGAGATTAAGCTGCTCCACTCTGCGCTACACCAGCAGTACAGGAAGCTGCACTCAGGGAGCTCTGAGCAGGCATAGCAGGGTGGTTGCTTGCAGATTTATGGTGCTAGATTGGATCTAGTACCACAGGAGATCTCAGGCAGTGGTGGCAGCAGTACATCTGTTCCCAGGGCAGAGGGAGAGAGGATATCGGAAGGGTAAACTGTCTGATGGGGCTGAAGCAGGATATGTGAGTGTGTGTGAGGATCTGGGGGCTGTGTGAGCAGGGGGAACATAAGTGTACGTGTGTGTGTGTGTGTGAGAGAGAGAGAGAGAGAGAGAGTGGAGTGGGGTGGGGAGTGAATATGTGAGGAGGAGACCTGATGGTACATAAATATGAGTGTGCATGAAGGGAGCTGGGGGAATGTGAGTGTTGTGAAGCAGTGGGGTGTCAGGACATGTGAAGGGGCTATGGGTGTAGAGAAGACTGAGAGATGTTATATGTGTGTGAGGAGCTATGTGTGAAGAGTTGTGCGTGTGTGAGGGGTGTGGAGGGTGTGAGTATGGGTGTTTTTAAATAAGATGGTACTACGCACGTCCCCCCATCCTCCCCGCCCCCAGCCGCTTGTTTTAAGGTGGTGTGTGTGGAGCTGCACTCTTGTAATCCACACAGCCCCTACCCACGGCCGCTCACAGCACATCGGAGGAAAAGCTGGATTGCACTGGGCGGGGTGGGGTGGGGAAGCCAAAATGGTGCAGGGAGACAAGTGCCCACACCTCCTCAGCCTGTTTGAGCCGGGGCACCCACTCACACCAGCAGACAGGTCTGTAGCCCCACTACCTCCTCGTTCCACCCCCAGCCCTACCGGGCGCGCTTAAAGGGCTGCCTTTAGGAGTTGCTTCAGGGCCAGTCCATGGTGGTGGGCATAGGTGGAGGATGCATGCATGGCCGCAGTGGCCACCTAGGGATCCGCCCTTTAGAAACCTTCCCCATTCACTCCAGGTGCCTGGGCACTTCACAGCGGAACCACTCAGCAGACATGGACCCCCACCCCCCATCACTAGCCTTGCTCGTTTAAAAACACTCTGTGTGTGAAGGCAGCTGAGTGTGTGCGAGAGGGGCTGGGGTGTGTGAGTATGTGACAGGGCCAGGGTGTGTGTGTGTGTGTGGGGGGGGTGTTTTTAAACAAGTGCCTCCCCACCTATTACCCACCAATCACCCACTCAACATGCATGTTGCAGGGCTGCATTGGCACCCTATGCAGCCCGGCAACATTCAGGATGGGGGGATAATAGGTGGGGAGGCACTTCTCTAAAAACACCCTGTGTGAGAGAGTGAGGGGACTGGGGGAATGGGCGTATGTGGAGACGCTGGGGGTTGAGTGTATCTTTGGGCCTAGATTTGGGCTACTCCTCCATCCTCACCCCCACCAAAAATGTTAAGCACCAGCTGCCACTAATAATGCAGAATATCAAAAATGTTTAAAATCAGAAACAGTGGGCCGGATCCTACCCTTCAATACACTTGTGGCTCTTGCCAGCTTTTGTCAGCTGCTCGGAGCCTTTGGGGAAGGGTGGGGCAAAAATGTTATTAATTAATCAATCTATTAATTAATCAATCTATTAATTAACTACTGATTGTACAGTGCCAGGTACATTGCTGGCTGCTCTGGGCCGCCTCTGGCGGGATAGAGTGGGATATAAATTTCGTAAATAATAATAATAATAATAATAAATAAATAATTAATAAATAAATATGGTGTGAGTTGTGTATCCACACTTGAAGACAGACATTATCTTGAAGTTGTTTCCTTGAGAAAGTGTGCAGCATCCCATTAGTGCCATCCATGTCTAACAGATTGTAAAGCTATCCATGGGGTGAGTCAGAGATAATAAACAAAATCTCAGTTTAACTCTCAAAGAGTTCTTTGAGTTAATAAGACTGTGTTAAATTAAACGAATTTGAGAACGTACCCTATGCCTGCTTAGATGATAATAAGTGTGAAAACAAGCAGGAGCTCATTTGGGCGAATATCAACAAAGACAGTGGGGTTTTCTGGGAAGACTTAGTACACCAGCATTCTTGGAGAATTTCTAAGCATAGTCAGATGGAGCCCCTCGAGAGCTGTCCTCCAGCTCTATCAGTGGTTGAATTCTGGGCTGCTGACACTTTTGAGTGGTTGGAAACTAGGATGACTGAGGTTGTGCCATGATTTACATAGGAAGCAGGAAACAATTATTCTAGGATTTTGCTTGGAAACTGAAGCAGTGCAAGGTAATTAATGGAGAATGAGTAATGGATCCCAGATCATTTAAACCCACATGTTAAAAAATGTTATTCAACGACCATTCCAAATCAAGGGTTTTTATTCCAGTGGAGTTACTCTGGGTTAACTACCACTGTCCACCTCCATTCTCATGAGCAGGAGGAATTGAGGATTAAAAACCTCCTTCCTTCCCCTGGCCCCCACCCCCTTGAGACGTACAGGAAATTTTCACCAGAGGGGCTGGAATAACAAGCCATCAGGGCAGCAGAGATGCTGTGTGAGAAACACAATGGCTGCTTTTACACGGATGGCCCCCATCCCGCTCGGTGTTCCGGCGGATGTTGGGGAGGGGGTGGCCATGTAAATGACCGGTGGTGGGTGAGGGGATGGGTGCATGCCTGTGTAAACACCACGGGCGATGGAGTGTTTGTGTGTGCGCGCTCCTGACACACACACACCTACACCCACCTACGTCCATCACCCACCCATCTCCACCCACGGGGCCCTCTGGAAAACCGGAGGAGGCCCTGTGGGTGAAGATAGGTGTAGGTCTGTGTGTGTCCATGTAAATGACCACACATCCACCTCCACCCACCATGGCCAAACACCCATCCCCTCCCTCCCTCCATGTAAAAACGGCCTTAATAAACAAGGGAAATCTCCTCTGAACAATACACACAACCATGACCCTTGAACTAAGAGCCTTCACTTCAACCCCACTTGTTTGAAATGGTAAATTACTTACTCATGCTTTTGTGAACACAAGTGAGATTAAATTGAGTTAGGAGGTAGTTCCCTCCAAGCAAATGTTTGTGTGAACAAGCCCTAACTTGTATAGCTGCAGTATCATAGGGTATTTTCAGACTTTACGAGATCACGACTAAAAACAAAAGAGAAGAGCCCAAAAGCTATTCCCTCGTACCTGTGTGGATGGCCAAAAACTTCAATGTAGAATATGTGCCAAAATCTTTATTGTGACTAAAAACTGTTGCTAAAAATCAAGTTATTATGAACAAACTAGATGCGATTAACATCAAAATTATACAGTGTATGATAATAAATAATCCAATTGATGGAATCCAATACAATGCACTGCAGTACTTATATACAATAAATAAAGTCCAATACAATGCAATAAATGAAGTCCAAACGTGTTTCGGGGATTCCTCTCCTTCCTCAGTGGACAATCAATGACCTAATTCCAGACCTGTGTGGAGCCACAAAACATCCTGCACAATTCCTTCATATGCAAATGTTGCAAATGTTACCTCAAACCCTGGACTCAACAGATGTAATTTTCCCCCCTTGCAGGCACTCTTGTCAGCAGATAAATCAACAACCTCCTGATTCGCTCCAAGGCAATCTCGTGTGTGCTGTACTTTCCTACGCGGACAAAAAGCTAGATCTCCTATTTCTTTTGATCCCCTCTCATGCTGGCTTCATACATGGCCGATGGACATGAAGGGCACACTGGATGTGATTTTCCCCTTTTACAGGCACTCTTGTCAGCGGATGGATAAACAACCTCCTAATTCGCTCCAGGGCAATCTCTTATGTACTGTGTTTTCCTGCGGTGGCAAAAAGCTGGATCTCCTATTTCTTTTACTTCCCTCTCAAGCTGGATTCATACAGGGCTGATGGACATGAAGGGTGTTCATTTGAGCTCCCCCATATGTAAGCAATTGCAACCAAAATTGATAAATTATTAGCCTCTGCTCACATTTGCTGTATGCATGGCTGGCAGAAATAAGTAAAATAGATTCATTGAGAACTCCCACACAGTTACCTGCCCTCCAACCCTCTGGAGGAGAAAGGCCACGCAATTGGCTCTGTGCAGCTCTTACTCAAAGGCTCCCCTTTACTGACAGTCAAAATTCACGAGCTCTGGAAGAGAAAGGAAACACAGTGTACTCTATGCAGCCCTTACTTGTCCCATCCTTGCCCACCTGGGGGCTAGCCATTTCAAATTCCCCCAGCGATTTTGGGTGATTTCAGACGTTACGAGATCATGCTCAACCACAGTGAACCACGCTCAATCCCGTGGCGGGGCCAAAGAGCCCTGAACATCTGTTCGGCGAGCACCAGATGTTCACCACGCTCAATACCCACATGGGGTCAATTTCAACCACGCTTCCCAGGCTACCCGGCGCAAAATCCCGGGAAGCGTGGTCAAAGAGATCCCCACCGGGAAACAACAAAAAGTAACGTCTGGATGCCAATCCGCAGCAGGCAAGCGTGGCGGGATGGAGCGAGGAGGGAGGCGGAAGAGAGCGGTGGGCGAGAGAGCGACGGTGGAGGAGCTGGAGGCGGAGGTGGAGGAGGAGGGGGAGACGGGGGTCACGCTGACCATGCAGGAGGTGCAGGGACAACACCCGCAGCAGCACGCGGGACGCGACGCCCCGGGGACAGAAGCCGCACCAGAGCCGGAGGAGGCACCCAGGAAACGGGTAAGGGGAAGGAAGGGGAGGGCAACAGGGAGCACAGGGGCTCGGGGGGGGCACAGGCCACGCTCGGGCAACCGGCAGGGAGGCGGGGGACAGGGGTTCCCTGTGAGGGGGCCCAACCCGCACCCAACCCTACACACACACACCCCACCCACTGTCCCCACAGACATGGAAAAGGGCCTGGGTGGACGAGCCCCCGGAGGAGACCGGCCCTGCCCGGGCGGAGGCGGCGGAGGAGGAGGAGGAGGATGACCCGCTGTGGAGGCGACGGAGGAAGGCATACCACCGGGGGGGCCAGTGGGGCCTCCAGGAGACCCAGGACTTCATCAGGATCTGGGGGACCCTGGAGTACCAGCTGGAGCTCACCCTCAACCAG
>QEPC01008452.1:3397693-3424149 GCA_003113815.1 Sphenodon punctatus | reverse complement strand
CCCCCTTCCCCCCTCCTGCTGGCCCACCCCCCCTTGGTGCCCCTGTGCCACTGTCCCCCCTCGCTCTCCTTACTCGTTCCTGGGGTGCCTTGTCCCCCGGGTCAGTTGTCAGCTCCGGGGTGGCCTGGCCTGGCTGCTGCTGCTGCTCCTCTTCCTCCACTGCCTCCATGTGCAGCACGACCACCTCCTGTGCCTGCGCCACCTCCTCCTCCCTTGCTCTCTCACCCTCCGCTCTCGTCTCCCTTCTGCCTCGCTCCATCCCGCCATGTTCCCCTGCTGCTGTGTGCCCTTTAAATTTCCCTCCCCGGGCTGTGTTGTTGTTCGTTGCCTGGCAGCAACGCTACATGCTTTGTCCCCAGCTGGGAATCGTTTTGCTTGATTCCGGCTGATGGTTGCTGTTCAGTTGTTACATTTTGTTGTTTCCCGGTGGGAATTGTTTTGACCACCCTTTCGGAGATGGTCCGGGCCGGACCTCCGGAAGGGTGGTTAATTTTGTCCCCTGATGGGGATTGTCTGTGGTGAACATCTAGCACCCGCCGAACAGACGTTCAGGGCCCTTTGGCCCCGCCCAGGGTTGTGTGTGGTTCACTGTGATCTCATAACATCTGAAAACACCCTTTGGCTCCTGCCCCATTATTACTCGACCTACAGTGTTAAGACTTTCTCCTAATAAAAGAGTCCAGATTAATCTGGAATAGTACTCAGGAGTAGGAGAGCTTTTCCCTGGCATCTGAAGCCCCACCTTATCAAGGGGGGCCTAATCGGCAAGAAGCAAGGTGAATTTACATTTATTTCGCACTCTGGTGCTAGTATAGTGGACTATATATTTGGTACTCAGGATTTGACTTTTCTGTCCCAGTGCTTTCAGGTGGGAAGTTCCCAATGTAGTGACCATTTATCTTTAACCTTGCTTCAAACAGAAACTAGATAAATTCTTAGAGGCTAGAGCCATAAAACGCTTACTATTTGGGGCCTAAACCCCTGGCTACCAGTATTTGGGACTGGCCAGCCCGTCATGACCTGTACTTCTCTCAAGCTACTGTAGGTGCCTACTGTTGGTGACAAGATGCTGGGCTTGATAGACCTAATATGGCACTTCTTAGATTCTTATGTAACACTGAGAACTTACCCAAAAGCCAACAGTATGTTTCTCTAACATCCACTCTCAATACATCTCTCAGATGCAGGCTGAGGTTTTATTTTTTAAAAGCTCTTGAGGGCTGGTAGAACTTTTGTCACACATCTTGCGAGAGACAAGTAGGTTGACTCAGTGTAAGTGGGAGTGTTACAGCCTTGTGGTTTTACACACCCTCCTGTGAGAAGGAAGGAGGACTTGGGGTTAAGAACTACTTGAGACTGCTGACAAGAAAAGAGCTTTGCAGAATAATAGTAATGAAAGGAGAAGGCATCCTGCCTCCTACTAGAGCTGGGTGCACATTTTGTACTGCACCCAGTTTGAGATTATGCAACTTGTATTTCAATGTTCAGCACAAATCTTTAAAGTAAATAATTAGAGAAGGTGTCAGATTTGGGTTACAATATTGCTATCAAAAGTTAGAGATTAAACATACCAAACAAGGCCTCTAATGGGAAATAAACAGGGACAGGGCATAAAGGAGAGCACCAAAACTTTGGTCCCTAGCTGGCTTCAAGTGCATGTAGCTGCATCAAGGCAGTACACCCGTGGCCCTCTCTCACCTCTTTTGTAAGGACAGTTGCACAGTAAGGGCATCAGTATTCTGGACACACTTTTGCTGCAGATTGCCCAAGAGGCTTGGGTTTGCACATTCCTTCCTGTCCTGTCCAAGACATGGGTTTAAAAACACTGGATTAACCTTCAGGGGAATAGTGCTGTAAGAAGAAATACCTGGCACTACAGCCTTCTCTGCCTATTACTACACAGCTAGGAGAGTTCTTAAAACTATAAAATCCCTAAAAACCAAAACCAAGCCTCCATAACATTCAGACACAAACCTTTACTACCAAGTTCATCTTTAAAGCCAGTTGTGCGCTAGTAGGGACCATGCATGTGCTAGGAAAGTGAGGGTCTCCCTGCCCCCGCATAGCAAGATGCACATAAGTATATCATTTTAAAGATGCGACTATGGGCCAGTGGCTTCTCGCTATTGGAATCACAGCAAGGTTTACCCTTACAGCAGGAGGACAGTTTTGAAGTAGTGAAGACGGCAGGATGGGGTTTTGCAATTTTTGCAACCCCTGAGGTATTGAGCAGATCACAATGGACTTCCAGAACTATATCGCTAACAGTTTTATAAGAGGTTTAATAAAAGAACTAACAACAAAAAAACACTTATAAATGAAATGTAAATATGTTCTAGCACCAGCATAAAACTGGGGGGGAAATTAGCTAATGGCTGGCCAGTGAACTTAAAGCTACTGGTCTCCTAGGCTTTCTCATGAAAAATTTTAGCACCAGATAACACAATTCAAGCACATTCAACAGCATACAAATCCCCGACACAGAGAGCATGAAAATAGTAAACAGTGTTTTCTCAGTGGGTCGAGATACAAAGCAGTCCACTGTGTTTGGGCAAGGCCAAGCAGAGCATTTCACTACACGAGGCATTTGGTACCCATTATACAGGAAGTAAAACATATACATGAAGATAATTTCAAAGATGATTCTGAAGAAGATGCTACTGGAGTATGTCCACCAAAGGGCGCCTTCAATATGGAACTTTTGACTTTTCAGTTCTTCAAGGTCAATTTTCTCTCCATGCCTGAACTTCCTTTTCTTCTCATGTCTTTGGTATCCAATGTGCATAGCCACCAGAAGTGCAGGGGTAGAGACAAAGATGAGCTGGAGGGCCCAAAGTCGGATGTGAGAAATGGGGAAATAGTGGTCGTAGCAAACATTTTTGCATCCAGGCTGCAGGGTGTTACAGGTAAAATCTTGTTGTTCATCTCCCCAGACTTTCTCCGCAGCCACTACAAGGATCATAACACGGAAAATGAACAGGACAGTCAGCCAGATTTTTCCAATACTGGTGGAGTGTTTGTTCACCCCTCCTAAAATGGCTTGCAGTGATCCCCAATCCATTGTCCCTTTTGTGTCCTTCGACCTAAAAAAAATGAAGGGAAAAAAAATGAATGTCAAATGATCAATAATCAGTGGTTAGAGAGATGAGACCATAGATTTCATGAACCAGGACATTTCCTGCCACTAGCCAAGAATCCAAAAGGTAAGCAGGCCAACGGACAGATGCAAGGTAATTTATTTTGCCTATGTTGGAAATATATGGACTCAAGCCCTTTGTAAATATTTATATTCATTTATTGTGGTGCTACAGGAATAGTACTCCTCTTCCAACTCCTGGTATCTTTTTCAGAGCTCTTCCCTGAATGGGTTTTTATTCTCCTCAGAAAGTCAGAGACAGAAAGGATGGTGTTGCAGAATTAGACCTTTTTATTGCAGTGAACCTTTTTATAACTGAAAAGGGAAAAGAGGAGAGTAGGGGGAATTGGCCAACCTCTCTCTGTATATCCACCACTACACACATCGACAACGGATAAGCATGCAGCAGTGGCCAAATACGTCACAATGTGTTGAAATAACCATCAACAAAATAGTTAATGTGGACTTAGGAACTGTTATTCATTTTCAGAGTAATCACATCAATAAGGTGACTGGAATTCAAGACTGTTACTGCTGCTGTTTCAGCCTAAACTGCTGGCACTGCATGGGTTACACATCTTCTTGCTAGCCAAAACCGAAACTAAAGCCCATAAAAATTAAATTTTTGGAGGCGTATTTCCACCTCCTACTCCCACACACATTTTGCATCTTTTTTTCTTTTCTTTTTTTTAAAGATGAAAAACTGACACTTGGACAATGTTGGATTTTCAAAAACTTTTGGTTTTGAAAAAAATGTAAAAAGTTTGTTGCTTTTGTAAAAATGATTTTCAGTTTTAAAAAAATTACAATTTAAAAGCCAGAAACTTTTGCCAAAGTGTGAAAAAAGTACTGAAAAGCTTTCTATTTCCACAGAATTTTTTGGCCGGGGTTTAAGAAACTGACCTCCAAAAGCCAAATTTCATTTAAGGGTGAAAACAAATGAGACAGAAGCCCTCCGTAGTCCACAATTCACCGGCATATCTATTAGGTAGCTGGCAGATGTTTACCCACTTCCACCACGGGGCCGCCAGGCAGCTGGCTGCTACCCAATATGTCACCTGGAGAAAGTGGTTGATGAAGTACGGGTGTAGGCTGACCCAGCTGAGCAAATGCGCACCCTCCAATCCCGGCCCCCCGCACACAACTGGGTCCCCTTTGTCTGTCCACCAGCACCGTGGACAACCGGGCTGCCTGTCAGCTGATGGTGCAACTGGGAAAAGCTGCTGCCGGCAGGGAAGGAGGGAGCGAGGGAGGCCACCTTTGCTTGGGGGGTAGAGGGTCCCAGAGCTGGGTCCAGCCCAGCCAGTCCCTCCCTCCCTCCTCACCTCTCGCCCTGCATTGCAGTAGGACCTGCTCCTGAGACAACAGCAGTGGCGAGCTGGGTATGCTATGCAGTGTGCGGCATGGGCACCACTTCTGCCCATGTGCTGGGTTGAGACCCACCCCCCCAGGCGAGGCACACCAGCTTGTGGGGTGCTCTCTGGATGCAGCTCTGCCCCGGCAGAGTCTCTGGTATCTCTGTGCCCCCAGACACTGGCTGGGGGTAGCCAGGCAGGGATGACAGCGCCTTGGGCTGGAGATGGGCCAAGTATGGCCCCCAGATGGGATTGCTCTGGCCCAGAGTCTAGGATCGACCTGCTGCTGGCTGGCTGCTTTTCAGGGGCCTGATCCTGCTTCTGGCAGCTGGTGGCCACTGCTCCTGGGCCCAAGTCCTGTTTGGTTCCAACCTGGGGTGTGTGGGAAGTGTACGTGGGTTCCGCTGTCTGCACCGGCCAACAGACAGAAGCTGTGTTGCCACTCCATGGGTTGGGCAGGGGATCCAGTTGACCGCTGTCTCGTATATTTTCACTCTAAGTTTATTTTGGATTAAACTATTTCAAAATAAAATATTTTGTCTCTTTAATCAAAGTTTAAATTCTGCTGAAACCGAGCCCAAACGTATGGATCTTGCACAAAACAGAGCATTGCAAATTGGTGACAGACTGAACAAAGAACTTTAAAACAGTAGTTAAATCATTGGCAAGGTTTCTTCATTATCCTTTAGGAAAATGCTGTATGGGAGACCCAAGCTGGCAATGCATAAAAGCCTGCTGGAAGAAGCTCAATGGGTGTTTTCAGACCTGATGTGTGGCCACCCATGGTGGCATCATATTTGTTCCTGCTCGCCAGATGTTAACTGTGGGCGGGAGCAAACACTCCCCGCCACCTTACAACTTGGAGTTAGCCCTGCCACAGTCCGGGGAAGCCATCCCCAGACTATGGTAGAGTGGGCTGTCATGTAGGATGGTCCGCTCTACCTAACGCCAGCTGGCCAGAGATTTTCCAGGCAGGTGTTGCGGCCTCATAGGCTGCTACACCCGCCCATTAGGGAGTGGGTCAGGCCGTACTGAGCAATGCAGGGGGTGGGGCCGTGAGGACCATGGCTGCATGTTTTCCCCACCCTCTCTCCACCCACCAGAACGTTTGTTTGGCGACGGGGCCAGATTCTGCCCAGGGCTTTCACCCTGGGCAGGATTAAAGCATGGTGGTGACTAAAGCTGTCATGTCTGAAAATACCTTTTGCTCCCCCTGGAGGAGAAGGGACCATACATAGGGAGCACAGCACACAACAGCTATACCACCCAATAACTACTAAGTGTTGCTGCTACATGTGAGGAGGATACCGCTCCTACTCTAGGTCTGTCTGCACATGCAAGTCTGCCCTTTTGAGAGTTCGTGCTATTACATTATAGTCCCATGAACATTTAACATGGTTCGATACAGTCTACACAGGCAAAACTAAACTGTATTGAAGCATAGTCAAAAGTACAGCATGTTATAACATGAGCTCTTGTATAGTAGCTTTGTCTATATGCAGACAACATGCCCAAATGCAGAAGAAGTCGTCAAGATTTAAGAATGCTTTGCTGAGGGAAAGAAAAGCTGTATGATAAGGGGAAATGACCACTTTGAAAAGACGGCTGAAATTCTTCAGCTTACCACTCAGAAAAAGGATCCTAGAATTACAGTGGACAATTCATGGAGAACCTCTGCTCAGTGTGTGGTCAAAAAGATAAATGGAATGATAGGAATCATTCAGAAGAACAGAAAATATCATAATGCCTCTATATAAATCTATGGCTCAGCCACATTTTGGATATTGAGTGCAAATCTGGTCACCCCATCTCAAAAAAAGATACAGCCGACCTGGAAAAGGTGAACAGAAAGGCAACAAAAATAATCGAACGTATGCAGTAGCTTCCATACAAGGAGAGGCTTAATAAGCTAGAGCTCTTCAGCTTGAAGAAGAGACAACAGTGGGTGTTTTTAAACAAGATAGGCCCATGCAAGGACCGCCTGTCCCTGTGTGGGGCCCGTCTCATCTAAATTTCATGGGGGGGGGCAGTGCACACTCCTGTGCCCACCCATCTCCAGCCCCCCACGCATGGGGCATTTGGCAAATAGCCAGGGTGCCATGTGCAGGGATGGGTGGACAGTGCGTGTGTGGGTGGAGCAGCTGTNGCCCGTCTCGTCTAAATTTCATGGGGGGGGGGGCAGTGCACACTCCTGTGCCCACTCATCTCCAGCCCCCCACGCATGGGGCATTTGGCAAATAGCCAGGGTGCCATGTGCAGGGATGGGTGGACAGTGCGTGTGTGGGTGGAGCAGCTGTGGGTGGGGCCGCTTGTGTGAAGCGCCCCCACATGCATGGCACCCATGCAACTGCCCCACACAGTGACCGTGGGACCCCCACGCCCACCTGTCTCGTCTAAAAACACCCTGAGAGGGGATAGGATCGGTTATAAAAATCACAAGAGATGTAGAGCAAGTAAATAGCAAGTTGTTGTTAATGCTCTAAAATAGTAAATACTAGAACTAGGAGACACTGAAATTAACTGGCAGCCGATTTAAAACAAATATAAAGGAAGTACTTGTTTCACTCAATTTTCAGTAAGTTGTGGAAATTATTACCAGAGAATGTTGTGATGGTCAATAGAGTAACTGGGTTTTTAAAAGAATTGGAGAACTTCTTAGAAGATAGGTCCAAAAAACAGCTATTAGTCAAGTCGGTCGGAGGGACATAACCTCTGACTGTCAGGAGCTTGGAGTGGATTCATCGCCCACTTCTCTGAAGCATCAGAACCTGGCTAGTGTTGGCGACAAGATGCTGGGGTGGATGGACTAGTCGTGTGACCCAGCATGGCACTTCTTATGTTCTTATCAAATGTCTGTACATCTCTGCTAACCACCTATCCTCATTCATGCTTGAAGATTGCTTTTAATTTGGATACATTTGTAACGAACAAACACTTTGTTGTTACACCACACAGCTAATTCAGTTTCCCAACAGTCATATCCAACATAAGATTTGAAGACCAGTAGATTCCTAGTATGGAGGCAAGTCTACCTGTGCATTAAGGCTGAAACCCTGAACCCACTGAAGTCAATGACAAAAGTTCCATGGACTTCAATGGGTCAGGATTTCACCCATCTCCTACCGATGACAAAACAGAACTTTCTTTCCTCAACTACCACCACTCCAAGAGCATTTAAATAGAATGGGTGTTGTATTTCAGACCAGCACCTCCCCATGCAATACCCACTGGTTGTCAATCGTGGGTGATGTCGAGGGGAGGCACTTGTCTGAGAACACTTGTTGGGACTGGCAATAAATGCTCCAACAATTAATACTGTCTTTTCCTTTACATACATTAGTGGAAACTCGTTTGAAAAGTACATATCTTGCTTCTTCCGAGTGGAAATGCATGTAAGAATCTTCTGAGTCAGCAAGAGGTTTTATGTACATATTCATTTCCTCCAGATAACACCCCCTCTCCCTGAAGGAAAATGAGTGTTTCTCCTGTACAGGAGTCTGCATGCACAAAGCAAGCGAAGTCTCATTTGGTGAAGTTGTTGAAGCATGTCTGCACCTTACTCACTGAAGTAATAACCCGGTTTCAGGGTTACTAACCTTCCTCAACTCAATTCACTGTAACAAGCTCATACAAGGAAAGATCATCAAAAAGTTCTGGCTCTAATTCTGAAAAGTTCTGTGCTTACTTCAAAAAACCTGTACTGCAACAAGCCGGCTTGCTTGCATACAGCATCCGAGGAGTTTCCCTAAATAAACTCGAGTTTCCTAGACGGATAGCAAATCCTGGGTGACTCAGGTGAAAGTCACCGCACCCCCCCGATCGGAGAGACTAATCAGAGAGATCGTTGATAAAAGAAACCTCGTTGAGCTAGAGAGTTCTCCCCAGGTCAGGGCTGCATGGTGCTGTGGGGTTCAGAAATAAGGACCCCGCCTCGGGCTGACCCCTCCACCTGGATTTACACACCATCCATCCACAGACGAGTTCTTTGGGTGTCATCCCATCGTACGTAGCAGACCCTAGAACCTAGATTTCTCCTACAAGCCAGTTTCCTTCCATAGCCCCATTTGCACACGCACACGGTGCGCCCCATCCTTCTTGCAGCCCTTTCCCCCTTTGACACATACTCTGGATCCCCGATCTGGATTACTCCCGCCGCAGCCACCGTCTGTGAACAGTACAGTCGTCTACTGCGGATTCCGCTCGCACCCTCCCTCCCCGGAGTCCTCTCGCATTCCCGTTGCTCTTTTAGGATTTTCCTCCAGCATAAGGGAGAGATTTAAACCCCCACCTTGCAGCTGCTATGGAAGATCAGCCACCGATCTGCGGAGATCTCAGCCTCTTCTCTGCTGCTGTGCTCGCCCCTGGGGATGTCGCTGCCTCCGGACCAGCAGGTCCCAGCCTCGCTGCCTCCGAGCTCCCCGCCGCTCACCTGCTGCGGCTTTTAACCGCACCCTCTGCTGCTTTCCCCGCCGCGCTTTAGAAATAGCCCGAGAGGGAGGAGAGGAGGCCGCCCCGCCCCGTCGAGCGAGCGCCGACGGGAGTTAATAGGAGAGCCAATCAGGCCTCTGCCTTCCTCTCCGGCTTCGGGAGGCTGCGTTGGCTGTAGAGGGTCGAGCAAGGGACCACGAGGCTTCTCTCCCACCGCCAAACACCCCCTTCAGGCAATAGCGAGCTCGGCTCCAACCTGCTCTACAAGTCCCAGGGAGCCCGAAGGGAAAGTGCTCCCTGGCGAATATAAATCAGAAATGCCTCCCCTTCCTCTTGACCCTGCGGCAGGGCCCGGGTCCCGAAGATCAGGAGAGCAGAAGCAGCGGTTTAAGCAACTGGCAGGATGCGGTTTCAGGCTGGGCTCCGCTGTGGAGTGCAGCACCTGTGAGCAAATCAAAGGGGTGATTTCATGAGACCAGGCAGTCCTGGGCAGTCAATGGACAATTTTATACACCCCTTAAAGTGCTGGTCTTTCAATCTTCTGGGTTTACAAGTCCACAAGTAAGTTCTGGATGCATTTTTCACTCACTTACACACGCTGCCCTGAGGCAGTTCCTGGATGCATTCTTCACACAAACACTGCCCTGAAGCTACCTAAAGTAGCTGTAGATGTGAGGGGCTGCCATGGAAACCAAGTGACCATGGCTGCCTGGAGCAAAGCAGTTTACCAGAACTTTTTACACACAAAAGTTCTGGGAGAAGTTCTATGCAGAAGTTCAAAGAGCCTGATGTTTAACATCTGGGTGAGTGATTTAGACACACAAAGTTCAGGATGTAACCACAAACATGCAGGAGAAATGTGAGTGTAAAAACACCTGGTGTGACCAGTGGACAGCTCATCCACTGGAGCACTGCTACCCAGCAGTTTGTTGTCCTAGTGCCAGACATTCAGTAGGGCAGACCTCTAGCCACTGAAGGGTTAAACCCATCATTGGGTTTAATGGTGGAAGATTATGCCTCTTGGCTGAAATCCTGAACCCACTGAAGTCACTGGCAAAACTCCTGTTGACTTCAGTGGAGTGAGAATGACTACACTCCTAGAAGACCATCCTCCAACATTAAAGTCAATGTGACTTGCCATTGGCTTCAGTGGGGGTAGAATTGCACTCCTGGTAGTTATTGCCCTGTTTAAATATCATGGTATGACAGAATAGTGATACTGATAAGAATAAGGTCAGAGCCCCAGAATGGAGGGGGCAGAGGCCTTGACTGGGGAGCAGGAAGAATCGAAACCTAGAAATAGGGAGGAGGCGGTAGGCTTGGGGGCCAGAGGGGCTGGTAGCCTGCTTGGAATATGGTTTCTGTAGAGCCATTGCAGGACAAATACCACCAATGCATAGTAGCATTTTGCATTATACTGATTATTATTTCATTGCTATTATTTGCTACTGTCCCAACTCATGAGCAGTGAAGAAGGCAGTCCCTGCCCCAAAGAGTTATTTTCTAGCAGAGTGAGTTGTAACTGGGCACATCTGGGAAATCCACATATCACCTGGACGTTTTGCTTTTGTTTTCTAATCATATTGGCAAGGGATTAACACTGGCAATGCAGAAGAAATGGATTTGTAGGAGGGATATATAAAAGAGGACTGAGTGGTGAGCTAGGATGGGGAATCCAGCCTAGCAGATGGGACAAGAGTGGGAGACAGTGAATGGACATCAAGGCTGGCTACTCTGGAGGAGACAACAATAAGACCTACTAAGTCAAGAGCAGTGGTGGAGTTAGGCAGGTTTCAAAGGTGACTACAAGAAATGTACCCTGATGTAGTGGCAGGAGTGACTGACATCCGATGGAGAAGAGGGACTGAATGAGACACATAGAACCTTAAATTTGGAAGAACCCTGGCTTGGATGCAAAATGACTAGAGCTACAACATCCTCAACAGATGGCACTCCAGCCTCTTTTTGAAAACCTCCAGTGATGGAGAACCTACAACCTCCTTAGGTAGCTTGTCCCATTGTCACACAGCTCTTATTCTTGGGAGCTTTTTCCTGATAGCTAACCAAAATCTACCTTCCTGTAACTTGAATCCATTGCTTCTAGTCCTGCCCTCTGTAGCAATGCAGAGCTGTTCCTTGTCATCTTCTGGGTAGCAGCCCTTTAGATATTTGAAGACTGCTACCCTGTCTCCCCATAATCTTCTCTTCGCTAGGCTAGGTGAAGAAGATCACTTCCATGGCCATCATTTGTATGGTCAAGAGAGCGTGATGATTGTATTGGGAATGCCAATGCCAGAGAAGGGTTCACTGAAGTAATAAAGACATGAGATGCTCACAGGAAGCCCGTCTCTCTCCTGCAGAGCTTGTAGGTACGGACGCAGTTCTGGAACGTATCCACTCTGTGGTTGATAACTAGGGTTGTCTCACTTATCAGCTGTTTTGCAGGAATTCCAAGGCTTGCCCAAGGACCCTAACCTGAGCACTCCCTCCCCTGCCTCAAGCGCTGCAGGTACAGAGGACTCCTTCAATTTTTCGTAGGAGCCTTCCTTCACTGCCAGAAGGGAGGAAAGAAGCTCCAAGAACTGGGGAGGAAGAAGAACAATTGGAGCCTTTGGTGAGAACGTTTCAGTGGAGTGGAAGGCACACTCTAGTTAGAGGCAGTGAAGTTCATGCATAGAAACTGAAATTAGATGTGTTAATCATTTTTAATTAGATGTTTTAAATTACTTTTTCCCTTCTGTTAAGAACTGGATTTCTTATGGAGGAAAGTAATACAGTAGGATATGCTGAAGGCATGAGACTGCAGACACCAAGTTCAAACACTCTGAGTCTACAAAACAGGTATAATGTGACTTAGTAATTAAAAGACTCCACCTCTTTATGCATCATCCTCACCAGGCAGTTTCTTGCTTACAGACGTGATTGTTGTCATCTCCTGTTTGCCAAACTAGTAAGAGACAAGGAAGTTGAAGTGGGTTTGTGCTTGAGAGTTGCAGATACAATCTTGAAAAACAGACTTGCTGCTAACTTGTCATTGGTTGTTTAAAACAAAAGGGTTGAGCAAAACATTTCCGAGATCAGATTGAAACAGGATAGGAGGCACTTTCCGTCAAATATGTGGAAAGGTGTACAAATAGGTGTATTCAGTTGTGGATACATTATTACACCATCATGCTAATAACTATAGTTTAAGTGTATTGAATATTTCGATGGTATAGGCCGTTTTTAGATGGGACATGCCCACGGTGGTCCACCCATCCCCGTACGGACCTGAGCACCTGTCTGAAGGCAGCATGGGTAGAGGTGCGCTCCTGCAACCCACGCTCTACCCACCCATGCCCCCGCATGCAGCAACCCGGTTTTTCCTGGTGGTTCCGTGAGGGGCATGAATGGGCAGTGTGTGGGTGCAGGCACGCACCAACCGCACACCCATCTGCCACAATGTGAAGGCCCCCCCAGGCACCAGAAATGTGCAGCAGCGCACACAGACCCACCCCCAAGGCGGATCCATTTAAAAACAGCCATAGACTCTGGTGTAAATAAGCTTGAGAGATTATAATATGCAGGGCAGAGTTGTGCTTTTTTATGTTCTCTGTCCCAAATGAAAGTTCCAAATGGTCACTGACTTCATGCCTAGCTACTTGGTTGGCACCAAATGGCGTCAGTCCTGTGCTCTGGGAACCTCTGAGGTGCAGGCAACATGCATGCATACACAGAGAACTAGAATTGCTGATGAAATAATTTATTTTAATTTCCAAATGACAGCCCTTCCCTTCACCTGATGTCATCTCAATTTGTGTTGCAACATTCTGAAATCTAGCCTCATTCTAAACTCCTTCTGGCTAATTCTAATTCTGACGAAGTGAGGTAATTTAGCAAGTGTGTAGTAGCTTTATGAAGAAATTCTTCAGTGAGTCTTCTGTTCCTGTTAAATGTGGGCATCACTGGTGAGTCAATTTTCTTTGCAAAGCACCTTGTACAGTACACCCTTGGCAATTAGGTATGGGCGAACGAGGTTCGGATGTTTGGAGTTCGGACTGAACTCGGTCTGTTCGGACGTCTGAACCGAATGTCCGAACCGAACTCTCGAACGACCGAACAGTTTGGTCATGTTGGGTCATGTTCAGACGAGTTCGGATGAGTTCAGAGGCAGGAAAAACATCTTTACAGGGCTGAAAAGTAGGTTTCGGTTTCGATTTCGTTTCGTTTTCGCTATTTTTGAATGTTCAGCCAAACCAAACTCGGCTGAACCGAACCATCAAACCCGAACTTGGGTTTCAAACCGAACGACCGAACATCCGAACCACATTCTGTTCGCCCATTCCTATTGGCAATATGTGCATGTATTAAATTATTTTTAAAAGTCAAGGAAATTTACTTCATTGGTACATTCTAATTTCACTGTTTCCTCAACAGTGGTAGGGCCGTTGTATTTATTTTTTTATTTATTTATTATTACACCGGTGCTCCGAGCGCTGCACTGGCTGCCGATAGTGTGCCGGGCCAAGTTCAAGGTCCTAGTGATGATCTATAAAGCCCTATACGGCCTTGGCCCCTCTTACCTTAGGGACCGCCTCGCCCTTCGCGCCCCGGAACGACTCCTGCGGTCTGCCGGGGGTGCCCTCCTGGAGGTCCCCCGTGTTAAGCGGGGGGCCACGATGGAGCGGGCATTCTCGGTGGTAGGGCCGCGGCTGTGGAACTCCCTTCCGGAGGAAGCTCGCCTGGCCCCAAGCCTTTTGACATTTCGGCGTAACTGTAAGACCTGGCTGTTTGCCCAGGCCTTTGGGAGGGAGGGTGGGGGGGGTGTGATTTTTAATCCCCCACCGTTGTATTTATTTATTATTCTACTCTGCCCTGTTTTTATTGGTATATTTTATATTTGTATTTTAAATTGTTTTAATGATTTTATTGTTGTTAGCCGCCCCGAGCTGCATTGCAGGATGGGGCGGGATAAAAATCCATAAAATAAATAAAAATAAATAAAACTGACTGTTTGTGCTCAGGCCAGAGTTACACAGTTTTGTGCATTAGGCAGAGTAGTACACATGCCTCCTCCTTCCATGTCTCATATCGTTTTTGTTGCCCATCTCTGGACCCTTTCAATGACTGCTCTACCAGATATATAAATCTTGTGCAGATGATAGTTGAAGCATGCAGATTTGTCCAAGGAAGGTGTGTAGAGGAGGGGAACAAATTGCGAGAATTATAATCCAGAGGCAAGGAGATGGGAAAAAGTACAGGTAAGAGAGAAGAGTGGTCAGAAGGAGAAGAGTGGTCAGAAGGAGAAGGGGTAGGAGAGGGATTATGCTCTGGGACTTTGGCTGTGTAGGTTTCTCTTATTGACGTCTCCATGCATTGTGTTCAGTCAAGGGGAGAAAGCTGGATAGATAACCAGGCCACTGCAAACGTTGTTGTGGGACAAATGGCTGTGGAAAATACAGCCCCACTTTCACCTACACCCTGCTGTGCAGATTTGAGATTTTTGTGCCAAATTTGCTGGGCTTATAGTGATGCTGCTTTTGTCAATATCATTCTCCTGTTGTCTCCCTCGGACATTCCATGACTCTGGCCAAGGTGCTGATCATTTTTAGCCAGATTTCCTATTGGAAGAAGGGTTTTGCAATCACCTTGCATATATATTTAATCCAACTCCTATTTAAATCAATGGCTAAATTCCCACTGATTTTTTTAAACCACAGATCAGCTTCATCCAAATTTAGCAGTGGGGCAGAAGACCCAAAGGTAAATACCAACCCCAAATTTCCTAATAATAGGAGCACCTGGATTGGATCTATGGCCCTTCTTGTAGCTGAAAATTCTATTGATGTACATTGACCCCCCCCCCCACACACACACACACACATGTACTTAACTGTGGATTCAAGGGATCTGTTTCAATTGTGTTTGGCAGAGGAACAGAAACAGATAGTGTGATGATAAGTTGGAGGTCCCAAATTTCATAACAATAGGTTCAACCTGGAGGGGAGAAATGGCCTTTAAAAAAAAAAAAAAATTCCTCTCAAATCCTTGCATTGGCCATTATCCCCTGCCTAGTAACTTTTGATCAGGCCAGACCAATTTCAACCAAATTTGGTAGAGGGGCAGCGGCCCAAAGCTAAATACGTATCTAAATTTCCAAAACAATAGGTGGACCTGGAAGGAAACTATGACCCCTTTTTCTAGCCCCAAATACTATTGATTTACATAGAACTTTACATTACATTTACATTACATAAATCAGGCTTAATTAGTTTGGGCACTTGCTGCATTTTGCTGCTTGCCATTTGTAGATCTCATTTTGATATCCATGTTAGTGTGTCATACCTCCATACCAGCTAGGGTTGCCATCCAGCCATATATCGTTTGGGCAGACACTATTTTTCTCATGAATTTGGAGGGAGCCTGGCCCTATAAGCCCAGCCATGGCTACAGGTCTGTCCATATTTCAGTCTTCTCAGAGGTGGCAGCTCTAGCACCAGACCTGCCAAAGCTAACACCAGTAGGAAAGCTAGAACCTGCCGAGCAACCCCGACCTTGTCCAAGCAATTGGGAGGCCTCCCAGGCAAGGTGGAAATGGTCAGTGTTCATTTCTCCAGGATTACTACTACTAGTACTACTACTCATCATTTCTATAGCACTACAAGGTGTATGTAGCACTTTACAGTAATAGATTTGTCAGAGACAGGTCCCTGCCCAGTGGGTGTACGATCTAAGATGGACAAGGGTGAGGGAAACACAGGGAAAGACAGACACACACACGTTCCCATTTTACAGATGAGGAACTGGGGCGGAGAGGTTGTGATTTGCCCAATGCCACCCAGTTAGTTCATGACTAGGCCGGGATTCGAATGCTGACTTTGCAGGTTCAAGTCTAGCACCTTTATCTACCACACCACACTGAGCTGATTTATGTAGCTGCTTACTGTAAGTGAGCTGCATGGGCAGGGGGCACTCCTTCTCTTGCCAAGTCCTTACAGGAAGTAAGTCACCACAGGGTACAGCTGGGGCATTTCCTTGGTGTGGCGTCATCCTGTGATCTCCCTGCTTCCTAGCAGCCACAAAGACATGCAAAATATATCAAATAACATTGGTCAGGATTTTGACCCCATCTGCAGATGGCATAACCCTGACTGGGACTCTGACCCTTGCATACCTCCCAACACAGGACAGTCTGGAAGGAAGGACAGTCACTCTTTGGATGTGAAGTCCCATGGGGTAAAAACAAATGTGACAGCTGACTGGCCACCGCCTGACCCAACCCAGGTCAGGCAGCTGTGACAGACATGGTCTGGTGTGGGACACAGAACAAACATATGTCCCACCAGACCACCAGCCACGTAGCCTGGTGTGTGTGTGTGTGTGTGTGTGTGTGAGAGAGAGAGAGAATGCCGAATGTGCACCCAGCGCCCTGCCCCCAACCATGATGGGCAGCCATGGTGGCCAATGACAGCCAGCCATGGCTGCCCATCATGGTGGACCTGGGCCAGGCCAGGCCGGGCTGGCAGACCAGCCTGGAAACAAACATAAAGCCCCAATGTGGCCTGCTTTGTCCCAATCAAGCTGTTAGCCCAGGTTAGCCTCTGATACGCTCCAGAGCAATCTGTGGTGAGCATCTGGCAAGCCCTCAACAGACGTACCAGCGGCTTGCGGGTCAAAGCCTGAAAATGCGGGTCACAGTGGGCCACCATCTTGTCTGTTTTTACCCATGGTCCCTGTCTCAGGAGAGAGAGACAAGAAGACTGCTATTCAAGCCTCAGGCACCCCTTTCCTGGTTGCCTCCCCAGAAAAGCACTTGGGAGAACAATGGGGAGATGATGGAATTACTTCTTGTACTGGCTGGTCTCTCTCTTCCCTCTCATATATTCTCTTTAGTGTCACATGGACATTTTCAACACACCGCCTCTGGAACTCGCAGTTGCAGTAACTATCCAAAGTGTTGCGTGCAGAGCTCAGTTCAGGGGAAAATGGGAGAAAGGGCACTGACTCCTACCTTTCCATGAGTTTGCCAGCCCCAACAGCTTTCCATGCCCTAACTTGTACTCTGGGCTCTCTGTGTGTTGTAGCAACTGTGGAATATCTGGGTCATTGGAACATGCTGGCCCTGCTTCATGTCTTTTCCAGTGTACTACCTCCCACGTCAGATATGCCCAGACACACCCATTGCATAGGGAGAGGAGGAAGGCTTGTGAGGTAGAGGCCAGAGAGCAACAATGAAATTGGCCTCTAATGTTTTGGAGGCAGGGCTGAAAAGTCACGCAAAAGGTTGAGACTCGGCTTCAAATTCTGAGGTGGTAAAGGTTTAAATGAATCCTTGCTTAATTCAGTTTACCTTCTGTTGGAAACATACCAAATTAAACTACACCATTAAGCACATCTGTGTTAAGGGTTTGCAACAGTTTAACCGGATTAATTTTAGTTGTTAGACTAGCGCAATTTTCCCAATGTAGGCAAAGTCTGTGTGAGAACTGGATTTGGCTTTGTAGTATTAAAGCTACTTTCCTATTTGACTCGGTTTCATATTTGGGGCGGAGGCTGGGGGAGAAATGTTTTTCATACTGTTAAAAACCAGGATTAAAAGATGTGTTTGATAAATGTTCATAATTGCTGCTCATTTTCTAGTGCTTAATTGTGGAGCACCTATAGCTCCTTAGCGAGGGACGCCAAATACATGCAATATGCTGTGAAAAAAGCATCTCAGTAATTGACTTGTGAATTAAGCAGCCTTTAGGCGAGATTGTGAGAGGGTTTGGGGTTCGGTGTCATCAGTACGCTGATTACACCCAACTCTCATTTTCATCAGACCCAGGCCCGGCAGTCTTGGTGTTTGCCCAGTGTCTGGCTGCGGTGGGAGATTGGAGGAGGGCGAGCCGTCTGAAGCTGAATCCTGACAAGACAGAGGTGATGTTGGTGGGAAGGGCTGAGGGAGTGGAGGCCCCCATAATTGATGGAGAGCGTCCTTCCCTGGTCCCTCAGGTTTGGAGTCTGGGAGTCCTCCTCGATTCACAGCTCTGCCTGGGTGCCCGGGTGGCGGCTGTGGCGAGGAGTGCATTTGGTAAATTACATCTGGTCCGACGTCTTCAGCCTTATGTCTCAGGCTCCGATCTTGCTACCATCATCCATGCATTTATCACCTCAAGATTGGACTACTGCAACACACTGTATGTGGGGCTACCCTTGGTGATGACCCAGAGACTCCAGTTGGTGCAGAATGCAGCGACTCGCCGCCTCGTGCAGGTGGGCTGCCGGGGGCACATAACACCAGTGCTCTGCTTTCTGCACTGGCTGCTTATAGTCTTCTGGGCCCAACTCAAGGTGTTGGTTATTACCTTTAAAACCTTATATAGTTTGGGCCCCACTTACCTGCGGAATCTCCTTGCCCCCCGTGTCCGGATCGGCCCCTGCTGTTGGCCGGGGGCACCTTCTAAGAGATCCCCCGGATTTCCTGCGGGGCGATGTTCGAGAGGGCATTCTTGGTGGCTGCATCGTGGCTGTGGAATTCCCTCTTGGTAGAGATTTGCCTCTTGCCAGATCTCCCCTCCTTCCACAGACAATGTAAAACCTGGACCTTAGACCACATTTTGTGCTCATGACACCTTTATGATCTCCCAAGAGAGCTCTGGCTGTCTAAATATATTTGTCTTTTCCCTGGCCGGACGCCTTTAGAGGTTTCTCAGCTTCTTGTCTCAGATTCTTCTGACTCAGTGACTTTTGCTGTTATGTCTTTTTTGCTTGATGTTTTTGCAGCCCGTCAGAAGTTCCTTTCTTTTAGAGTTATGTAGATTTTGCATTTAAGTTCATTTTATATTTCATTTTGTATTTGCTGTTTTCTGATGGTTGACTGCCAGATGTTCTACGTGATGATTCGGATTTGTTTTTGACCCTGATTTTATCAATGTAGTTGGCCTGGTCTTGTATTACATATTTTCTTTGGCTATGGTGTTATTGTCACGCTAATAAACTGAACTGAACTGAACTGATCTAAGAGATCCCCCGGATTTCCCGGGGGGCGATGTTTGAGATGGCATTCTTGGTGGCTGCACCGTGGCTGTGGAATTCCCTCCTGGTAGAGATTTGCCTCTTGCCAGATCTCCCCTCCTTCCACAGACAATGTAAAACCTGGATGTTTTGCCAAGCATTTGGGGAGGGGGGGGATGGGTGGTAGGAGGGGGGGTGTTCTTTTAGGGTTAAAGGTATTTTTATCTTGGGCTTTTGATGGGTTATTGTTTTTAATTGTTATCTTATTGTGTAGGTTATTTTATAATTTTTGTATTTTACTATGTTGTTCACCGCCCTGGGTTGCCATTGGGCAGGAGGGCACAGTATATACATTGTTTTATAAATAAATAAATAAATAAATAAGATATGAATGCTGATGCTGATTTTAAGGTTGCAATCCCGGTCAGGCCAAGTGACGCTGGGATCAGCATCCAAATATGCGTCATAATTGGGCCAGATTTTGCATTTCTGGTCCCCATGGCAGACTGTGACTTGTGAAAGAGAACTGTGTGTATGAAAGATTTGTTCTCTGGTTCTGGGATTGGCAGACCTCAGGCTTATTTCTTCAAGCTGGTAAGGCTTGGCAGTGATCAAAGGGGCAATTAGAGAGAGCACCCAGGAAAATGCTGCAAATAGCATTAAAAAAGCTCTGAAGCTAGGCTGCTATTCCATAATAAAAAAAACCTTCCAGCTTATAAGAAGAGTTAAGGCGCTTGCAAATTCAAGAAGGAAGTATGCACTAAAAAGCATGAAAATTGCAAGTTAAGGCTTCCGTCTTAACTTCCATGCCATGTTAGCAGTGAAGACATCATACAGTGTCACATATTGTGCTCACTTACAACTTGGGCTCCATGTACCCACACTTTGCCTTTGTCTTTCAGCCCCAATCCTCTTCCTCTGCAGGTTGGGGGCAACACGGAAGCTGGGGACAGGAAGGCGTGAGCCGGCCCCTCACCCCATCCATTCCCTCTATCCTTTCATTTCAGTTGGGGAGAATGGAACAGCTGACTAATGGCTCACAACCATCCCTCTTACCCACTAGTCTCCACTGCTGAACTTTAGAGTTGTGTACTCATTGAAATTAATAAAATGGAATGCTCATTGGAAGGAATGGAGGCAACAGTAATGCTCATTTCTAAATAAATGCTACTGTCAGTCCAACATCCAATTAAGTGACTGAAATAATACAACATAGCGGCATTTTGGAAATACATGGGGAAGGGAAGAGGAAGTACATGGAGAAGGAAAGTGAAATGATGAGGAAGGCACCAGATGCAGTAAGCGGAATGGTTGGAATGACAGGGAAAAATACAAAGAGTGTGCAGGATCAAAAGGAATTAGAAATAGTTACAACAAGGTTCTTAGTGAAACAACTGATTCAGAAGACTGATAGGATACCAGGTGGAGTAGCCCTATCATTTTACCCACTTACCATAGCTGGCTCTCTGTCCTTTGATTCTCAATAACCTCCCTCCGTGTTACTCCACTTCCTCCTGTTTTTTGTTGTTGTTTTTGTCATTCCACGCACACACACCCTTACTTCTTTCCATATGGCATATACAGATAAACATTGTATTTCCCAGGACTTTTAAGTTCTGTGTGAGGGATGGGGAAGCTAGAGGGTTAGAGGGCCCAGGACTCCAGGGTTGTCTGTTACATGGTTGACAGCATGGGAGAGGAGAACAGGATCGGAACCAGGACTACTGAGTTGCCTGTGAAGGGAGTGCAGCCTACTGGATTAGAGTCAGGTGGAGAGGCTGGAAGCCAGGAGTCCTGAGTTCTCTATTAAAGGGTTGGGACCAAGTAAATTAGAGGGGGAGAGGAGGTGGGAGCCAGGACTCCTAAGTTCTCTCTTTCTTAAAGAGGAAACAGAGGCTGTGAAGGGCCAGTACATGCCCTCCTGTTCTCAGTTTCATTGTTGCCCCCAACCTGCAGAGGAAGAGGATTGAAGCTGAAAGACAAAATCAATGTGTGGGTGCATGGAGCCTAAGTTGTGAGCACAATATGCGAGGCTGTACAATGTCTTATGTACAATATGCAAGGCTGTACAAGCAGGAAAAAGACATGTGGCAAAATGTATATAATGTGTCTTATGTTCTTTATCATGTGTCATATTCCATGCCCATCACTAAGGCCTCCCTCACACAACACCCTTCCCCTTGCAAATTTACCACTTGCAAATTTACTGCAGGCACTCCCTACACACACACACACACACACACACACACACACACTCTACAGCCCTCCCTCCTGCTGTGCCTCCCCTTCCTTGGTCCCCGGTCAGCACCCTGGCCAGTTACCTGTTCCTCCGCTCCCCCATGCTGTCACCACGCTACTCTCTGCCCCTCTCATACACCCCAGGTTCTGCACAGCCTTCAACACCCCCGCTCCTACTGCCTTCCCCTCCACCTCGCCAGGCCCTGCACTGTCCCCCAACAACCCCGCTCCTACTCCATGCCACCATGAAAGCACCCTGTCCTCACTTCCCTACACCCCCACACCCAAAGCACCCTCTGCCCTCCCGGCGGCCCTACTCTATAATAAATATTTTTTTCTCCCAACGTTGAATGGTTTCTAAATATTTTGCTGAGGGAACTCCAAAGGGGCTGGAGGGGCATGATCTGGGAGGGGGTGGAGGGCCCATGATCTGGGATGGGGGGCTGAGGGAAAGGGGCTGGTGGGACCTAGGGGAAGGTCCCTACTTCCTCTAGGCAGTCTTTTATACCGCCAGCAGCCAATCTCATATGCAGGGGGAGTAGCCTAATTGCAGCACGAAGCCAATCACAGGACCCAGAACCAAGCCAAATATCCAGAGGCCATGGTAGCACCATGGGTCAGGCCATTATGCTCGGAACCAGCAGGGTCCTGACACTCCTCAAGGCTCACATGCTGACTTGGTCAATACAACAGCAACCTGATATAAAAAACACCATTTTGTTTTCTTAATACGCCTGTAACGCCTCTCACATCTATGCATAATAGTGCTTCCTAAACAGGCGATCACCAATGTCTTTTTAGAAATTTTGCTTTGGAAAGGCTAACTACTGTGCTCCAATCTGCACTGGAACAGCAAGAACAGAAATACTAGCCTCAATGGTGCAGTGTTAGGTGGTGCTTCAAGACTATATTTTGCATACCACTTCACAGGGGTCAAGTTTGATTGGGGCCATTTTGTCATAACAGCATTGTTGAAACATGAGTTTCTGTGCAACCATGTAGATGTCAAGGATTTAAAGTCAGTTCTGCCACCAAGCCACACAGTTGGCTTGCCAACCTGCATAAGATTTAAATTAAGCAGTCATTCTAATCACCGATTGGGAGCAAAAGGTGTAGTTTTGTTTCCTACGTTTTTTTTGCCAGAGTAACCGCATTAACATGGGTCAGTTGTTACACCACCTCTTATGTCTAGCATGTAAAACATCTACTGCTCAAGTTGCTTATTATGATCTGTCACTGGAGATCTTATTTGAACTCTGCTTTTAGCAGCTTCTGATACAACCTAGTTTTTATAATTAGATTTCTAAACAGCATCCCCACATCAAAAGCCCCCCCCGCACCCTCATTCCTCTGCCCCCCACATCCAAAGAACCCCCTTGCCCTCACTCCTCTACCCCCTCAAACCCCCCCCCTGCCCTCGCACCCTTGGCACCCCCCAAGTGCTCACCATACAGGAGGAAGAAACTGCTGCCTGGGTAGTTTTCAAAGTGCCCGCGGTGCTGTGCTGTACGCAGGTGCTTTGTGGGGCTGTCGCCATGTTGCCTAGTAGTGTGGTATGATGGGACTACACTTCTCAGCATGCCACGCTAGTAGGGAACATGGCACAGAGCGTGCAACCAGGCATCATGAGTGCTTTGAAAACCACCCTGACAGCAGCAGCAGAGCAGAGGTAGTAGAAGCAGCATTGGGTGGGGGGTAGTGCCCCCCCCGGCTGCTATTGTAGGGGTGCTGGCACAGACGGGAGCAACAGTGTGGCGGTAGCATAGGGAGGAGGGAGGGAGCAGACTCCAGCGCTGGCCAGGCTCTGGGCAGGCAGCAGCGATCTTGGAGGGGGGTGGGGGGTGGAAACAGGCGGCGGCAAGGGGGAGGGGACCAGGGGTAAGGGGGCCGTTGTCCTCCCCTGTGCCCCCAAATCCTGAGATACAACTGCCCCAAGCCGCATTCGGGAGCAAAATGCAGGAAAAGAGCCTGTGAGCAGCGGTCCTCTTTTCACAATCTTAAAACTTTGAAACTACTCATCAGATTTAAAAAACAAAACAAAAACAAAAGGCACCCCCTGACAGCTCCCTTGAATTTTCTAAAGGAATCATTCCTCCTCTGTACCAACACTAAACTCCTCTACCATGCCCAGATCCAGACGGTCGGACTGGGTGAAAAAACAGAGTTCAAAGAGCGGTTTTAAAACTGTGATATCTCAGCTGTTACCCAAGGGATTCAGCTGAAATGTGCACTGCATGAACTGCCTACCCAAGTGATCCTTCACTACAAGCGTCACTATCCGAACTTTAATCATGCCAATTTTAGAACAAATAGAACGTTGGGGCTTTATGATGTAGCGTGCAATACCCCTTAACTATTAGTGCTCTCCCACGCTCTAATAATTTGCACACGTATAGCCAGGTCACAGGGCATTTTTACACAAGACACTTTCCACCCACTATACATGTTACAGGGCTGCAGTGTTGCAGTGGGTGGGTGGGTAGTCAGTGGTGAGTGTCTTGTGTGAAAATGCCCACAGTTACCCATCCAGCAAGGTCCAATGTCCTACCTGTCCACCAAACATAATAATCTCCCCCACCCCCTGGTGCATTTGCACCCCTCTGGCTCCTGTCTGTTCCTGCCCCTTCTGAGCCCTTTGGGGATCAAGCTGGGGTGCAGGGGCGTAGCTATTATAGGTGTTGCTGGGGCAGCAGCATCAAGGCCCACATGCATGTAGAATGCATCCGCCCGCTGGAGTCAGGGCCGGACTTAGGAATGTTGCGCCCCATGGCCCTTCTCAGGCTGCTGCCCCCAAGCCAAGCCCACCCCCAAGCTGCGTGTTCATGGGTGGGGGAGCTCTGTGTGAATGATATGGCACATGCACATGCAGTGACTTGGGGTGCGTGCACACGCCTGCCTAACACACATCCCCACTCACCCCCCACTTGTTCTCACGCATGGAGTAACTGGGGAAAATGGAGGTTGTTCCGTGGGTGCGGATGAGCGGGGGGTGAGTGGGGATGCATGTGTGGCCGTGTGCATGCCCCACCCACGCACCAGAGTGCCCATGGACCCCCCACCCAGAGGAGCCATGTAAAAAGGGCATGTAAGGAGCCATTCGAAGAAGAACAGAAGGTTGCTGCCTTGTGAACAAGATTCTTTGAGATGGCTCCAAACATTCTCACAGCACCCACCCTTCCAGTCCTGCATGGAATTTTTTTTCTTATATTCTTAGAAAGGGTTGGAAGGAACTGTCATTCTGAGGGGGAAGAGTGCTTTTTATAGTAGAGGAACTTGAGACCATCACGTGGTCTATTATTTGAATAGGGTGAGCGTGCACAACCCAGTTGTGAGAATGTTGAAAGCTACCTCGAAGAACCTTCTTTACAAGGCAACAACCTTCTGAGCACTCACTGGGGAGGAGTTGTTTGTAAACAAACAGCTTTATCTCCCAGTCAGATTGGTGGATCAGTGTCCCACTGCTGCTGCAGCACTACTAAAAGGCAGACAGCAGAGGCAGGTGAGGGATGGGTACCCAGGCAGCAGGTTTTGGCTGCGGGCAGCAGCCTCAGCTATGCAGGGAGAAAAACAAAAACGGAGCGGGGCAGAGTCGACTCCAGGATTGCCGCCTCCCCCCTCCCCCAGAAAATGCTGACCAAGGCCCGGACCTTGGGGACCTGCCCCAAAGTCTGGACCTTACTGAAGTGGAGTGCCCCAGCAGGGAGCCCACTCCCACCTTGCTATGCCCCTGCTCTTGTGACCCTTTCTGCCATTGCCATGCTCCCGTCTGAACGTGTGACATTATGGTGCTTAGAGAGGGGCGTGGTAATGTCGGAAAGGGTTGGGCAAAGGGACTCACCTGCATCCCTGAATTTAATTCTGTAGGTGTGTCTACTTCTGCTTGCTTTGAAAAATTACCTGGTGAAAGTCAGAATGATAACAGTAAAGCATGCCTTGTCATTCCTTTGTTTCACGAATGCAATTCAGTTTTACCTGGCTCTTGTTTCCAAGGTTTGTACTGCAATGCTTAATTGCTAAGTTGTAGGGGGTGAGTATGGAGATTTTGCAGCTAAATTAGCACTCATGGAGGCACCTGAAACTCTTTTTTTGTCTGGCAACCAAGAGTCAAATAAGATTTAATGAATAGATATAGCTACTTTCTTCCATGTCCATCCGCTTAACTTACAGGAATGGGTGGAAATGACTATATTTGGGCTTTGGAGTGATCACATTTTGTTGTTCCAGGCTGTTTGAGAACACAGACAGATACCACTGCATTGAGCTATGCTTGATTCATATTCAGAGAGCATTCTTCCAAAGCCACAAATGTCAGAGACTTAATTTTAAAAAAAAGAACGAAAAGTGAAAGGTTAGGTTACAAATCACAACTATGTGAATAATTCAAAAATAATTTACAGTTTTACAATTTGCACACAGTTTTTGTACCAATAGAGCCTTTTCAGTTAGGGATGTGAGGTTTTTTTTGCCCCCCCCTTCTTTAAATGTGAGTTTATTTATTTGCCAATATAGTTCTTTTTTTCTTTCCCCCCCCCCTTTTATTTTAATTAACATTGTAAACAACTATATAAACGTTTAACTGTGGTTACAGGCACTCATCCTTTTAACTTTGGGGTTCAGGTAAGTATTTTAATATTCTAACAGTCTTTGTGCTCGCTATATAATAATCTAATAAGTACGCTCTTTGGTCTTCTGGCAGGTTTGACTTGGTCATGACACATACACAAGGGAACCATTTTGCTGCATATGCCTCCTTTTTGTCCATTAGGTTCGCCGCTATCTTTTCCATGGTGAGAGGATACCATAATCTGTTCATCCACTCTCCTGCTGATAATTCTGTAGTGTCTTTCCAATGCAAAGCAATAACTTTCTTTGCTGCTTGGAGGAAGACTGAACAGGATTCACGGTGTCTCCGCAATGCCCCCGCTGCTGGAAACAGGCCCAGCATAGCCACCTCAGGTCTATAAGGTATTATGAGTTTTTTTTAAAAACGCCTCCATTTTTTCCCATACCCCTCTCCATAGGGGTTGAACCCAATCGCAGTCCCACCAACAGTTGCCAAATATAGTTCTACTAGCATGTAGACAGTTTTTATTTATTTTTATTTATTTCAAAGCATTTATATCCCGCCCCTCCTGCAAAGCAGCCCGGGGCGGCTCACAACACAATTAAAACAATAAAATACATTAAAATTCAATAAAAACAACATATATTTCATATAAAAATATAAATATAAACAGGGCTTAGCAAAAAAAGGGGTAGGGGATTAAAAAGACCCTCCCTACCCTCCCCCAAAGGCCTGGGCAAACAGCCAGGTCTTACAGTTC
>QEPC01008452.1:3342919-3356595 GCA_003113815.1 Sphenodon punctatus | reverse complement strand
AGCATTAATATTTGCATAATTAACTTGATTTGCATAACTATGCATGCTGGGAAGCAAATTTGCAACAGGTTTGACATAGAATCACAACTTTGCTAATCAAACACAACTCAAATCCTCTGGAATTTCAGCACCCCAGAATTCCCACCTCATATTAAAACCCCAGACCTCTCTCACCCAAACATAGGGCCTTCAGACCTCACCCACCCACAATTCATCTTCCAGGGGCCTATTTACTCTCGTATCATGGTCACACCTCCCAGACAGACGGCAGCTGCAGCAGCAGTTTTAGTTTGGGGTCAGGTGACAAGTTTATGCCTGAGGCAGGATTTAAAGATTTAAAAATCCTGCAGACAGCCCCCACTGCTGTGTCACTGCGATTTCAGCATGGCACTGGGAGGACTGGCTGATTCTGCGAGGATTGGCTGATTCTTCAAAAATCACTGCAAATTGCAGCAACGCAGTCAACTTGGGTCCCAGGGAGTTACAATCTCTCCCAAATTAAATAGGAAAGGAGGGAGGTAATTGGAAGGGAGTAGGGGGAGGACTGTAAAGACAAACGTACCAGTAACTCTGTTCTTAGAGAGAGCTCTGCGAATTCTCACTAATGGGATCTACTTCCTGCTTTGCAGGCACCGGAAACCTCCTAGTTAGCAGTCTCAAGGCAGAGTAGAGCCTGGAAAATACTAGAACAAGATGAGGGCTCTGCCCCTCCCTTCCCCCCTCCCGTCCTGAAGAAAGCACGGGCTCCAGATTGCGCGAGAGCAGGACCGGATAAAAGGGGGAGGAGCCCTCACCACCTCAGTTCCTTCCTTCCAACTAGTGGTGTATCTGAGAACGAGGGGAAGGCGGGCGGGACGTGAGAATTCACGGAGCTCTCTCGAAGAACAGAGTTACTGGTAAGTAACCTCTATTTCTTCTTCAAGGATCTCCGCGACTTTCACTAATGGGAGAGTGAGTAGCAGTTATTATCACCTACCTCAAGGAGGGTGGAAGCGAGGATATCAGTCAAACAAATAATGTAGAACTGTTCTGCCCACAGAAGCATCTGCTCTGGTCACAAGGTCCAGCGAGTAGTGTCTCGTGAACATGTGGACTGAAGACCAAGTAGCAGCCTTGCATATGCCTTGGATGGGCACACCATGCAGGTTTGCAAGGGAAGAGGCCATGGCTCTGGTGGAGTGAGCACAGAGACAGGCAGGCAGAGACTTTCCTGCTAGGTCATAGGCCTTTTGGATGCAAAGAAGGATCCATTTGAAGAGTCTCTGTGAGGTGATCTTGACACCAATTCTTTGGCCACCATATGAGATGAATAGGGCGTCTGAGGCTCTGATGCATTTGATCCTGTCTAGGCAGTAAGATAGGGCACGTTTGACATCTAAACTATGGAGTATCTGATCAGCATGAGATGCATGTGGCCTCGGGAAAAACACTGGTAGGGATATGGTTTGGTTCAGGTGGAAAGGAGATACCACCTTCGGTATGAAAGCAGGGTCAGTATGCAGGTCTACCTTGTCCTTGTGGAATTGAATGTAAGGTGGAGAAGCCCTAAGGGCGGTCAGTTCACTAATTCTTCTGGCAGACGTTATTGCCAGAAGGAATGCTGTTTTGATGGAGATGTTTTCCATGGAGCAAGTGGTCATTGGTTCGAAAGGCGGGTCCATTAGTTTGGCAAGGACGAGGTTAAGGTCCCACTGGGGGTCCCGGTGGGTGTTAGGAGGAAAGGTGTTCATAATACCCTTCCAGACTATCTTCATGAGAGGGTGGGAGAATAAGGTGCTCCCATTCTCCGGCTGTAGGCAAGATGACAGTGCTACTAGGTGGACCCTCAGAGATTGGGTTGATAAGCCAGAGTCATGTAGATGTATAAGATATTCAAATATGTGAAACATGTGGAGATGAGCCAGAGGGGTGGATCGAGAGGTACACCAAGTAGTAAATCGGTTCCATTTGGCAGCATAGTATGCTCGCGTGGGGGCGCGTCTCGAATTCAGGAGAATGTCTGCAATGTTGTGGGGGGGCGTCCTGGATTATGGACCTATCAGCCAGGCACAGAGGTGGAGCGTTGCAGGGTCGTGGTGGAATATGGTCCATTGTTGATGGGATAATAGGTGGAGTAGGAGCGGGAGGTGAAAGACCTCGCTGGTCATTTCCTGGAGAGTCTGGAACCAGGGTTGCCTGGGCCAGAAGGGTGCGATCAGGATCATGTGGGCCTGATCAGCCCGTGCCTTGCAGAGGACCTTGTACATCAGAGGGAGAGGGGGAAAGGCATATAGGAAGTCCCCATTCCAGGGTATCATGAAGGCGTCCAATATTGATCCTGGTTCTGCCCCTGCTCGACTGCAGAACCTGGGAAATTTGGCGCTGTCTTGCATAGCGAATAGATCTATAGTGGGCATTCCCCATTTTTTGCAAATGTCACAGAATACTGAGTTGCATAGGGTCCACTCGTGGTGGTCTGTGATATGGCAGCTGAGCTGATCAGCAATTGCGTTGTCCTGGCCAGCGAGGTGGATGGCATGAATGTGAATGCCATGTTTGATGCTCCAGAGCCAGATGCTTTGGGCTTCTATGGACAGGCGAGTGGAGCGTGCTCCTCCCTGTTTGTTTATGTACCACATGGCAGTGGAATTGTCGGTAATGATGAGGACATTTCTTCTTACTATGTGAGGAAGAAGTGCCTTGAGGGCCCAACGGATGGCCCTGAATTCGAGCATGTTGATATGGAACTTTCACTCCTGAGGGGACCATAGGCCGCTCACCTGTAGGTGGTCCATGTGGGCTCCCCAACCAGTCAGGGAAGCATCGGTGGTTATAGATACCTGCGTAGGGGGTGGCACGAAAGGAGTGCATTGTTGGACATTGTTGTGATGTGTCCACCAGAGTAGGTCAAGGGTGACTTCGGGCGGAATGGAAATCTGCATATTGAGAGGGTGGACAGCGGGAGTGTAATCTCGAGCCAGCCACTGTTGGAGGGTGCGTAGATGTAGTCAGGCATATGAAGTGACTGCGGTTGTAGCCGCGAGGAATCCCTGCAGATGGAGAAAGAAGCGGACCGTCCTCCTTGGACGTGATGGGAGGGATAGTATAGTCTGTCGGATAACCCTGAACCTGTCGAAGGGGAGATAGGCTCTGGACACAGAGGTGTCGAGGACAGCCCCTATGAATTGGAGTCGTTGCGTTGGGACAAGATGCGACTTGTGGTAGTTTACTATGAGTCCGAGGTTTTGGAGTAGTGAGAGGGTCACCTGAAGGTAGTTTAGTAGTGTGCGTCTTGAAGAAGCTACTATTAACCAGTCGTCTAGGTATGGAAAGACTCTGATGTGCCTCCTTCGTAGGTAGGCAGCGACTACTGCGATGCATTTTGTGAACACCCTGGGTGCAGTGGAAAGGCCAAAGGGAAGGACTCTGTATTGGAAGTGTCGATTTCCTACAAGGAAACGTAAATAACGTCTATGCGCTGGGTTTATAGAGATATGGAAGTAAGCGTCCTGCAGATCAAGAGAGGATAACCAATCTCCCTGGTGGAGTCCCAGCATAATGATGGGGAGGGTAACCATACGGAACTTGAACCTTTTGATCAATTTGTTTAAACGGTGAAGGTCAAGGATCTGTATCCCTAATCCTTTTTGGGTACGAAGAAATAACTGGAGTAAAACCCAGAGTTTTGTTCTGAAAGGGGAACTTCCTCTATAGCCCCCTTGGAGATAAGTTATAGAATCTCTGATAGTATTTGAGTTGGGGGGGGGGGTCGGGAGGGGAGGAGTAAGAAGTTGGGAAGAAAAGAAAAAAATTGAATAGAGTACTCCTGACTGATCACCTCTCTGACCCAACGGTCAGAGGTTATGGATGCTCAGGCCTCATAAAAGGGTTGGGTACTGTTACCAAAGGCAGTAGGATGCTGAAGGACTCTCTCGATCTGCGTACAATTAAAAACGCTGTTTGAGGTGTTGGGTTGCGGAAGAGGTGGAAGGGGGTCTACCCTTCATTCTTTGCTTCATGTACTGCTTTCTGGGTTGGGAGGGCATGGCCTGTTGGTGCTGATGGTATTGAGAGGGGAAATGTCTATTTGTACTGAAAGCGTAAGGGGCCCGTTGTTTAGAGTGGTAGGAGCAGCGGGCGGAGGAGGGGTAAAATCTTTTCTTAAAGGTATGAATGACTCCTGTAGAGTGAGCCGTTTGAGAAGTCTCTTTTATCTTTTTTAAAGTCTCGTCAGTGGTGGCCGTGAAAAGGCCCTCACCATCGAAGGGTAGGTCCTCAATTCGGGTTTTGTTTTCTGGGGCTAATGCAGTGGAGTGGAGCCATGCATGCCGTCTCAAGGTAATGGCCGAAGCCATTCCTCAAATGTTAGCATCGGCTATATGCATGTTCGCAGTTAGCTGGAATTGGGCTATCTGCATACCCTCTCTTGCAGTGCTGCAATCTGACTAGGGTCAGAAGCCCTACCTAGTTGGGCCCAGAGCCAATGCTGATACCCACACAACCCAGAAGCATAATTAGAGGCCCTAAGTGACAGGGTTTCAGAAGAGAAATTTTTTCTCCCAATGACGTCAAGACGTCTGCCTTCCCTGTCAACAGGTGAGGTCTGGATGCCACCTGATTTGGATCTTAGAGAGGCAGCCACAATGACAAGGGCGTTGGGGGCCAGGTGTTTATAAAACATGCTGGCTCCCTCTCTAGGGATGGCGTAAAGCGAGTCAGCTAGTTTATTAATGGCAGGAGCAGAAGAGGGTTTGGCCCAGACTGACTTTGATGGTTCCATTAATTGCTCAAACATAGGGTGCATTATATGTCCAGGTTCCCATGTCCCCAAGATACCAAATACAGGGTCGGATTGGGTCTTTTTGACCACTCTGGAGGGAAGTTTGGGCAATGCTGCAGCAAGTCATTTCAGCATGCCCTGAAAGGCCTTAGTGTCCTCTGTGGCCAACATGAAGTTAGGATCAGATATCGCATCTGAGGGAGGGGGTGAAATATTCTGATCCTCCTCTGGAGTACAGGTAGAAGTGGAAGAAGGTTCGGAATCTTCCGATAAAACCGCGGCCTCAGGGAGTTGAGGGGAGGGGCTCTGAAGAATAGGTTGGCCAACTAGGGAGTTAAGGAACTCAAATCCAAAGGAGTGGTCTGACCGTGTGTCCTGTTGAGTTGCAGGGGCTATCGGTGCCAGCGGTACCAGTAGCTGTGCCTGTAGGGTCTCTCGGTGCGGATCCCGATCCTGCATGGGGTGAGGTTCAGGAAGAGGTCAAGAGACGGATGCCGTAGGCGGTACCCTTGATGGTGCCGGTGGCACATAAGCGGTGGTAGGCTGATGGAGGGTAGCATACTCTAGTTGTGCAGAATTCGACCGTGCCAGGTATGGGGACTGGCTATGGGAACAGGGGTGGTACCGATGAGCTTCATGGTACTGGTACCGACGGTACCTGATGTCCCCATAGGAGCAGCAGGAACATGGCAAACAAGAGCGCCGTTTCCTATCGCACCGCCTGGTGTCCCAGTCCCGTGTAGAGCTGGCAGGGCTAATCTGATCTTTCACATCATGGTAGAGAGCGGAATGGGAGTGAGAGCACTTGTGGCGATGGGTGCGTGAGGGAGAACGTGACTCCCTATCTCGGTGTAGTTGTTGAAGAAGTGGTAGGTTCGCTAGGGCTGCCAGCATGGGTACGGTGCGATGTGGTACCGATGGCGTGGGTACCATTCCCTGGGGCGTAAGCAGGCCTGTAGGTGCAGGCAGGTCAGCAGAGGATATTAGGGCAGATGCGGTGCTTTGCGGTACCGAAGGTAGAGCCAGCGGAGCGGGGGGAGGTACTGGGGTGGTCGGTGCCAGGGTTAGCAACACAGCTGAGTCAGCTAGCTGAGCCTGTTGCTCAGAGGAACCTGCGTCTGTATCCAGTGGGCAAGGTGTCCATGCCGGCTCTAGGCTGGTTGAGCGCTTTTTCTTTTTCTTCTGCTCACCATGCCTTAGTGTGACAATCTTTGGGTCTGAGCGGCAGCTCTGACAGTGGGTGTCGCGGCGATTGCGGGAGCAGTCTGGGACTGCGACTCCACACTCATGATATTCTGGGTGGGGAGCCTAAGAGGCCCCTCTTCGCCACCCTGAAGTGCCTGGCTAGTCAAGATATCCTGTAGGCGGAGTGCTCGTGCCTTTCTGGTCCTGGACGAGAGGCCTGAGCAGTGCTTGCAGGAGTGAGTATTGTGTCCCTCGCCGAGGCACACCAAGCACCTCTTGTGGGGGGTCACTAATAGAGAGCGTGGCAGGGCATGAGCTACATCTCTTGAAGCCCGGATGTTTGGGCATAGTCTGGGCTGCCGTGAAAGGTGGTCGGGCTCGGGGTGAGCCCCGTTGGAAGGAGTAGGGGTTATCTAAATAAACTCTCACTCCCTACTTCTTCTTCTTTTTTTTTTTCAGGAGAATGCGGAGGTGTTCCAAGAACAACGCAGTTGGAAGAAACTGAGGCGGCGAGGGCTCCTCCCCCTTTTATCCGGTCCTGCTCTCGTACGATCTGGAGCCCACACTTTCTTCAGGACGGGAGGGGGGAAGGGAGGAGCGGAGCCCTTACTTTGTTCTAGTCTTTTCCAGGCTCTACTCTGCCTGGAGACTGCTAACTAGGAGGTTTCCGCTGCCTGCGAAGCAGGAAGTATATCCCATTAGTGAGAATCCCGGAGATCCTCAAAGAAGAACCTGGGAATCAAGCTCTTTATATCAATATCAACTGGAAAAGTAGTGTCTTCCCTAAGTCTTTCATCCTGTTGAAGAGGAATTGCTTGACCACTTCTAAGAGACAAAGTGGTTCCAATGATATCTTTTATTGTGGAAACAACCATTTTATCCAATAAAAGATCTCATTTGAACCACTTTGTGTCTCTGTCACTAGAGACCAGCATGGCGCCATGCTCCACCACTTCTCAGAAGGAGACAGCAGCTAAATATTTGTTCGAGTTCATGTCTGGTCTCTCTGCTGAGACTGCCTACGATGCTCTCTCGGTCATGGCGGTAGGTTTTGTCTGCAGGATAGTGCGCTGCAACCACCGTGGCCACCAAACAAATCACAGAGACTAAAGTTATGGGGCACTACTGACGTAAGCTGCAGCTGCCCCACTGTCTCTGAAGTGGAGCCAGTGTATCGCAAATTGGTCACTGGATATTTTTTTGCTCCATCTCAGATCATCATCTTTTTTGTGTCTGCAATGAAGGTCACGCTAAGTGAAAAAGAGGGATAAAGAGACTTTGAGGGATGAGGGCAGCGTCCAAGCAGCTCTAGAAGAGCCACGAGTCTAAGCCTGATATTCGGACTGGCGCTTCAAATGGCTAAAATGTTTGGGGAGTGCTAGAATCTTTCATACACATTTCCTTTTGCTGCACCTTTCCACAGGGTGCCAAGCGCAACTTCCTGGGTATTTAGTCTGTCCTATCTGGGGTTACTGGCATTGGCGGGGGGGGGGGGGGGGGCGGTTTCTCTTGTTGCATTAATTTCCAATTGAGAAAAACCCCAGGGGATTTAAATAGATGGGCTGTTACAGGGGCATAGCTAGGTTGGAATGGATCGTGGTGCAGAAGATGGAGTGGGGGCCCCACACCAACCCCCAGGAGAGGAGCAGGGTTCCACTGGGCTGGGCAGCCAGGGTCACCAAGGCAGAGAGGCAGGGGGTTGCCAGGACAGGGCTTACCTGAGCCAAGTGGTGAGGCATGCTGAGGCTACTATTACTAATCATCAGCATTTCTATAGAATAGCACTACAAGGCTACGTAGCGCTTTACAGTCTCAGATTTATTGAATTGAATTGTTTATGTCTCTCTCTTTCTTAGCTGCCCCCTCCTGCCACAGCAGCTCGAGGTGGCTCACAACATACTTAAAAAACATATAAAAATATAATTCATCAATAAATATAAAAATACAAAAAACAATGTAAAATCAGTACTAAATGGGGCTGAGAGACTGTGACTTGCCCAAGGCCACCCAGTGAGTTAATGGCAAGAGCAGGATTTGAACCGCACCTTACCCACTACACCACACTGGCTCTCACAGGCTGTGCGCTGGGGGCCAGCAGGCTCACCCTAATGCGCTCTAGTTGGGCAGTGACAGGCTGTTGGGCCCCATTCTCTTGCATCCTGGCATGCCCTGCACTCCACTCGGGTAAGTCCTGCTCCCTGCAAACTCTTGGCACTTCAAGAGGAGGGGGACGGGGCCTTCCCAGGGGGCTCCAACCCCACAGTCGCCCATAGTTGGCATCTGTGGTGGCAGGCACACTGCACGAGCGGTGTGCAGAGTATGTGCATGGAGGCACACTATGTGATTGTGTGTGCAGTTCACATGTTGTGGGGGGCCCCAGGCTTATGGGCCCCTGTGCTCCTGCACCTATTATAGTTAGGCCTCTGGACCATTTTCCCTGGAGGTTTTATAATGGATGGCCAATTAACACTCAGTTATCACATGGTCTTTCGCCAAAATCGAAAGTAGCAGGCAGTATCAACCTCTGTTGCCAGGGCCCAAACATGATGCAAGACTAGTACATTTTACTTTCGTGTTGTGGAGAAGGACAAAATTTGGATCACTGAAGTTTTGGATTATTGAATGCGTTTAACTGCACCGCAAGCAGGAGATGCAACACTGTGTCAGATGCTTAAGGAGTTGTAGTGTATACTTTAGTTACAGAATTCACTTAATCAAAACCAAATAGTATCAGTGACATTAATGCCATTGAAGTTAATGAATTTGCACCACTAGAGAGGAGACTTTGTTCCTCATTTTAAATTAATATTCCATTGAGACTGGGCAGTGAGTGGTCATAAGCACACTTTCTTCTAACCCACCTGGCTGCCCAGATAGTATGAGGGCTGGTTTAATCACTACCACATGCACACACAGTAAGCCTACTTTGGGGTTCCCCCACCCAGCCTACCTATATGCCGCCTCTCCTACAAGAAACAAGCTATTCTAAAGCTGCAATCCACAAATCACTTTTTGGAATAAATGGTTCATGGATTGTGACCTATGTGTGTAATTTGTTAAGATTATTAATGCATTTATGCATACTTCCCAAGAGTCCCCATTTACAAGGAACTCTTTGGGTCCCACTGTCCTTTCAGGGAAGAGACAAGATGGCCCATATACAAGCCACAGGCACCTCCTTCCTGCTTAGTTACCACCCAGGAAAAGCACTTGAGAAGACAATGGAGTATGACAAGAAGCAAGTGGAATGGTGAGCAGGAGAGCGTCTGTCCCTCTCCGTGCAACTGGAATGCTGGGAAGGGGGTGCCTTTAAATGGAGGCAGAGACTGTTGGCCAAGGAGTGGGGCTTGTCCCCATTGCCGGAAATGTGGAAATATGGTTTATGGCCAATTGCAGTTAAACCATAACAATTGCATCTCACGGCTTATAATGGCATTTAGGCTAGGCAGGTACACCTATGAGGTGACTGACTCAGGTGTGGAGACCCTAAAACTGTGGCCCCACATGCTGCGGTGTGGTCAGCATAATGGTTATCTGGCCCTTGATCCCAGGGTAGTGAGCATGACATAAGATACTGAACAGATTCGCTCGTTTAGGTTTGTTATATTTGTCAGTTTCAGTTGACTTCTAGCCAAATCACTCTATTTTCCACATACTTAAAGGAAACATTAGAACCAGATACATTGGATTTGTACAGAAAAACTTAAACTGCTTTTTTAAAAGGTGCAAAGACAAGCACTTGGACAGTTATCCCTGTATTGTGATTTAATATTGAACCCTTCTAGATTTCAACTAAAATCTTAGTTGGATAAATTAATTATTGAATAAACTGCATCCTGTAGGTCATGATTCATATGATGCCCCTTGTTTTTAACTATTTGTGTCTTAACTAAATTGTAAGCTGCTTGGAACACGTACTGTCTTTGATGTTATGTGTACGGTGCTGTGTACAACAGGTAGTGCTACAGAAATGATTAGTAGTAGTAATGTAGTTATGAAATAATTTCATACCCTAATTAAGCAAATAAAATGCAGTTACAGTCCTTGGACTGTTTTACTATGGAAGGTAATGTATGATTGTCAACATTTTATGGTTAAGTTATTTCACTGAAGATGGTTAATGATTATTACCGGTAATGTCGCTCTGGTTTTAGTTTAAATATTTCAGCCATCACTTCACAATGCTTCTCAGATGAAAGTCCATCAGCTGGATTGTAGTACAGAATATTCTTCATCAAAGTTAATTGTTATGAGTTTATTTACACGGTTGTTTCAAGGGTGAACTGCATAAGGACTGAAAAGCACTTTGAACACTGAAATCACTACAGAAATGGTAAATAACCATTATATTGTGCCAGTGTCTGAATTCAGTATTTGAGGTCACAATATTTCACTCCTAGGAGAAAATGAGGGGATTGTTTGCACTGGTCTTGTGGCCCTGGTACAGCAACCTGCAGAGCATGCTCTGCTGGGTTATAAAGCCAGTACTAGAGATTAGGAGGAGCAGGCATGATTCCAGAAAACCCTCCATCTACTCATTGTGCTGCCTGTGCCCTGCAGGCAGTTGTGGTGAAAGGGTGCTGGCCCTGCTGATAGGATTCTGCTTTGGATGTCTTATGGGCATTTGCATGTAAAGGTCAGAAATCAAGAGTAGCTTCCTTTTTATATAAAAATAAAATTGCTGCAAGATTTAAAGTGAACAGGGGAGCCTGCTGACGCCAGGGAAATGCAAGCTGCAGAGATAAGCTCAGGGTTGCTAGGAAATTACCTTCCTTGGTTTTCATTTGAGATGCAAGTCCCAAGCATGTTGCCTACATGACCCCATTTTGAGAGAGAGAACCCTAAGAACAATGAAGACATGCAAATTGTCAATCTGTACCACAACACCCCCTGCAAATGAGCCTAGTGGATAAAGGTGCTAGACTTGGACCTGGGAGACCAGGTTTCAAATTCTGGTTTAGCCATGAACTCACCGGGTGGCCTCTCAGCAAGTCGCTGCCTCTCAGCCTCATTTTGTCATCTGTAAAATGAAAATGTATGTATCTGTCTTTCCCCATGTTCTTCTCCCCTTCCTTGTCCATCTTAGATTGCAAGCCCATTGCGCAGGCACTGGAGTAATTACAAGCTGTTCAGTACAGCCAGGTACATTGCTGGTACTATAAGTAATAAATATTAATCAGTAGGAAACTCATTGCAAAACCACTGGGCCCATGAGCTCTCACCCAGGTGGAACAAGGGTAACTACTTTTTTGGCCAATGAGGTTATATATTTTTAATACTGGTCTGATGTGAATTGCACACTCAGTGTGGAGATTTGGGTATTGAATACTTACAACTTGGTCCTGCCCCCAAGGCCTGTGGAATAAGTATATGAAGCATTGATTCCTTTGTAAAGGAATGCTTCTTTTTGGGTCTGGGGTTCAACATAGAATAGGAAAGTTACTTGTGTAAACCGCATACATGAAGATCGCTTCAAAGTGGAGTCTGAAGAAGATGCTAGTGGTGTATGTCCAGCACAGGGGCCCCTCAATACGAAACCTGTGTGTCTTTATTACTTCTATGTCTTTATATTCACATATTGTAGCTCCCGTTCTGAACTGCCTTTTCTTCTCGTGCCTTCGATATGCAACATGCACTTTTCCCAAAACAGGAATTGGAGGTTAAATACTAATGAGGTGCTTCCTATGTCACATGCATAAACAGGTCAGATAGGTCCGGATGTCATAATTATGACACACCACACCCAGCCCAGGAAGAAACAGTTCTGATCGGCATTCCATGGTGATGACCCATCCCACCCACCCACCCACCCCTTTTTGGCAGAAGGTGGGGCCCTGCAGGCTAAGACACGAGTACATATTAACACAGGCTTTTTTAGGGTAGCATATCCATGTACATATGTTAGGGTCATTTGGAGTTTTCTAACTGTAGTCTTCCCAAGCAAGAAGTACATGCGACCTGAAAAGGGAAGTTAGCAAAGAGATTTGCTTGCTGTTCTAGGTCATCATCAGAATCTTTACAACACTTGTATACACTTGCACTGCATTGCACAAAGTTATAGACTTTGTCTTTTATTCAGAAAACCTTGTTCAGATTCCAGGCTTCTCCCCACACCAGTGGAGAGAAGTATTTCTTCACATTAGCTCCAACCATTTTGTCCTGACTTTCATGCCATTGTCATTTTCAGTCTACAATCTAAGAAGTTTGTTTTTTTTAAAAGCTTGAGACCTTAATACAGTACAAAAAGCAAAACACATGTCTAATGCATTAGAGAAACAAGCATACGATTACTGGATTTTAATTTCCACAGCATTTCTGAAGACTGGCAGTATGGAATGTAAAAATATTGCTACAATTATTTACAACAAGTCTGATGTAGGTTTTAAAATAGATTCACCAACTTTTGTATTAAAATGACAGCATTTTTGCTTGTTTTTCAGTTGTAAAAAAGGCACACTACTCATACATATACTATAACACTTTAAGTAACATGGAATCTCATACCTTATAAAAATACTTTAGAGTTCATAAGTAAAAACTATCACTGTTACAAAATGTCTTGTTATGCTAGCCTATCTAGTCTGGAAGAAGAGAACTCTTATTGCTGCTGCTGAATACATAAGTTTCAGAACCTATACCAGCATGAAGGCACTAGCAAGCTTCCACCGGTGATAGCTGACTTAGGAAATACTTAGGGCAACATTTCCATTTAATTTTCACATCCTTAGGTCAGTTTGGATCCTCCCCACCCCCTTATACTAGGTATCTTAATTCTTGTTTTGATTTTAGAAAGTCTCCCACCTTAATTTCTTAAATCAAATGTAACTGGATTTCCCAAGCAGTCTTTAAATGCAGGCATTCACACACCACACAGAATGTGCTTTAGGTGTGGCTTTGCCTTAGTTACTTGGAAGTCCTGTCACCGTATTCTGGCAGCTATCGGATAGTAGCTCATTCATTTCATTTTGTTTACTTTCTTCTTTATTCTCAAGGCTGGGATGGTGTTTTGGAGAGCCTGCCATTCTAGGCCTTCTAATGCAAAACTTTATTAGCAAGTAACAGAACTCAGACACATTTAACAGAATGCAAATGCCAGACACGGAAATCATGAAAAGAGTGAATATTGTCTTTTCAGTGGGCCGAGACACAAAGCAGTCCACTGTGTTGGGACAAGGCCAAGTACTGCATTTCACTACGCGAGGCATTTTGAATCCATCATAGATGAAGTAAAACGCATACATGAAGATCGCTTCAAAGAGGAGTCTGAAGAAGATGCTAGTGGTGTATGTCCACCACAGGGGCCCCTCAATACGAAACCTGTGTGTCTTTATTTCTTCTATGTCTTTATATTCACATTTTGTATCTCCCTTTCTGAACTGCCTTTTCTTCTCGTGCCTTCGATATGCAACATGCATAGCTACCAAAAGTGCAGGAGTGGAGACAAAGATGAGCTGGAGGGCCCAGAGTCGGATGTGAGAAACAGGGAAAAAGTGGTCATAGCAAACGTTTTTGCATCCAGGTTGCAGGGTGTTACAGGTAAAATCGTCTTGCTCATCTCCCCAGACTTCCTCTGCGGCCACTACGAGGATCATAATACGGAAAATAAACAGGACCGTGAGCCAGATCTTTCCAATACTGGTGGAGTGTCTATTTACTCCTCCTAAAACAGAGTGCAATGTTCCCCAGTCCATTGTATCGTTAGAGTCCTTTGACCTACAAGACAAAATAAATA